>CM034147.1:840884015-840979666 GCA_019776745.2 Taxus chinensis | reverse complement strand
GGCTTGAGGGTAATACAAGGAAGCCATATGATGGCTTATTCTAAATTTATTACATAGCTCGCAAACTTCATCATTCTTAAAAGAAGTATCATTATCTGAGATAATGACTTGTGGGACACCGTACCTACAAATGATTTGGTTCAAAATGAATTTGGCGATTACAGAACCCGGTACAGTAGTAAGAGGCATAGCCTCTACCCACTTGGTGAAATATTTGGTGGCCGTGATTATAAAATTATGGCCATCTGTAGATGAGGGAGAGAACTTCCCTATCAAATCGAGACCCCATGTAGAAAAGGGGCATGGAGTAGCAATTGGTTGTAGAGCTTGTGCTGGCATGTGGATCTCATGGGAGAACTCTTGGCACTTATGACACATGCGTACAAACTCTACTACATCATGTTCTAGAGTGGGCCAGAAATATCCCATTCGATGTATTTTTTGAGTGGTAGCATGGCCACCGAAGTGCCCTCCACACATTCCACTGTGAGATTCATGGAGAATCTTCTTGGATTCTTCTGTGTTGACACATCTTAGGAGCATTCCATCAAATGCTTTTCGATAGAGCACTTGCTCTATAATGACGTATTTGGCTGCAATAATGCGTAACCGCCTTCTTTGTTATGGTGTAGCCCCTTCTGGATACGTATGGTCCATGATATAATTAATAATATCAGTATACCAGGGACACTTAGAGATAGGAGGTCTGGTTTTAATGTAGTATACGCACTCATCAGGAAAGTCTAGATTTATAAATCACCTCCGTCTAATGGGTTATCAGCTAACCAATCTGCGATGATTTTTCCTTTAACCGACTTCTAATTTACAAATGTTAATTCAAATTCCCCCATTAAGGTTATAAAATGTCCATCCTTCTTAGACAAGGACCCTTGTGTGAGGAAAGTTCGTAAATGGTCTATTTTTACCATGACCCTTATTTCTTGATTCAGCATATAGTGTCTTAAGTGTTTGGTTGCAAAGACCATGGCGAGGCATTCTCGTGTTGCTTGTGTATAACATGTTTCATAGTGGAGCAATGTCTGGCTAATGAAATAAATTACGCGCTCTCTCTCTCTCTTGTCATCGTCATCTTGGGCCAACATACAGGCCAGCGAGACATCAGTAGCTCGTGAATATAAAATTAACGGGTGGTCTAGTTTAGGTGGCATTAGCGTAGGTGGTGATAATAGGAAACACTTAACCACATCAAAAGATTCATTGCAGTCTTCAGTCCAATCAATACTAGAATATTTCTTGAGCAGATTGTTGATTGGATGGATGGCGAAGCTTAAGTCCGGGATGAATCTCCGTATTGCACCAAGTTTTCCGAGAAATGACCTGATTCCAGGTTCATTCAAAGGTGGGACCATTTCGAGGACAGCGCGAATTTTGGTTGGATAAACATCTATCCCTCATGACGATATGATGTAACCTAGGAGCTTTCCTCCTGTTACACCAAAGATGCATTTCTCTGGATTTAGTGTGACTCCGTATTCTATTAGACGTGAAAGAATGACGTGGAGCACCTCTTGGTGGTCATAGTGCTTCTTGGCCTTAGCCAACAAGTCATCTACGTAGGATTCCACAATTTTATGAATTAGATCGTGAAATATATATGTCATAGCTCGCTGGTATGTAGTATGAGTGTTCTTGAGACCGAATGGTATAACAGCGTAGCAATAGGTTCCCCAAGGAGTTATAAATGTGGTTTTAGCTTGGTCTTGTTCAGATATTCTGATTTGATTGTATCTCGAGAATCCATCCATGAGATAAAAGTTCAAACCCAGCTGTTGCATCAACAATGACATCTATGGATGGTAATGGGAAGTCATCCTTAGGGCATGCTTTGTTAATGTCTCAGAAATCTATGCAAATGTGTATCTTTCCATTCTTTTTGAGAACGAGAATGATATTAGATACCCATTGAGAGTAATCGGCTGGTTTGATGAATCCTACTTGGAGGAGTTTTATTACTTCCTCTTTCACCATGAGAGCTACCTTAGGTTTCATGGGTCTTGATTTTTGTTTAACTGGCTTTGCATCAGATTTAGTGACGAGGTTGTGCACCGTAATGTGGGTTGCAACTCCTGTCATTTCCTTATAATTAAATGCGAAAGCCTTCTGATGTTCCTTGAGGATTCGAGTGTGTATTTCTACTTCTTCTAGGGTTAGCAGGGATCCTAGTTTCAAGATCTTTGGTTCATCCTCCGTTCCAATGCTAACATCAATTGTTTCTTTGATTAAAGAGGCGTTACCTTCTTGAAACTCAGGTGGGACTGGAGGTCAATCCAAATCGTTCCCATTTTCTACTATGTATACACTAGGTTCCATTTGTGAGGGAAGCTCCATCATGGGATTTCTGAAGTAGGAAGACAAATGTGGGATTAAGGACAAATCTATCATATGATAGGAGAGATGCAATGTTGCATAGGCATTTAAGTACTTTAGAGTGGCCATATCACTATCAATGTGGTCTAGGATAGTAGATTTGTTTTTATTTCCATTTAAAAGAGAATTTGTCATTATTTTTATCAATGGTTCATCACGAAGGGATACCATGAAACGGGTCTCTTCTAACTTACTGTTTGGAGTAAAGCGTGATGTTGAGGTTGCTATAGAATCAGCGAGAAGATTGTGTTCTCGCGGGATTGATTCAATTGATATGAATTCAAACTCCTTGCTTAGATCTAATATAGCTATTTTGTAAAGTTGTAAGTGCTCAGCTTTGGTTTCATATATCTCAGAGACTTGGTTTGCTACCAATTGTGAGTCTCCTAACACCTTGATGTTATTAAAACTGATCCTCTTAGCTAAAATGAGGCCAAAGAGGAGGGATTCATACTCAGCGCCGTTGTTTGTACATTCAAAATTTAGTTTGAAGGTGAACGGTAGGATTTTTCCTTTAGGGGAGGTAAAGATTTCACCTGCCCCTGATCAGTTATGGCATCTAGCTCCATTAAAATGGAGAGTCCAATATTTAGCTGGGAATATGGGACACTGGGATATCTGTTGTGTTTGCACATTCTACTTCCCACCATACATAGATCCTCTGCTGGGAGAGAACCAACACCTAGGAAACATCCCATTCCTGCATAATCAAATGGTAAGAACATTGGTAGATCTTGTTCTAGCAATTCAATGATTTTTGTAGTAGTTCCTAATGATACTGTTTCTACAATGTTAGCCTCATGTTTTGAGACTAGGATTGTCTTAACTAGGATCATAGTCCTCAAGATCCGTTGTAGGTATCAACTTTTCCTTTGGTTTTGTGTCAGTGGGTTTATTAAGTTGGTTTGTTGGAAGTTCAAATTCCGAGTGTACACCTGGTCTTATCTTTAAGTCAGCTAGGTGTATATCGAATGGTTTTGGATCACCTTTGGCTACAAATATCTTTCCTAAGTGTAAAAACATTACCTCTTGAAATAGCGTAGAAGGGATTGCCTTCATGCGGTGTATCCATGGTTGGCCGAGGATCATATTATAGTTAGTTTCCTGATCTATAATATAAAACTCAGTCAAAATGGTTTTGGGTCCTAAGGTGACTGGTAGTATTATAGTCCCAATCGAAGTGGCTTTAAGGCTATCATAGCCTCTCAATGTATTTCGAGTCATGGAAAAATTTGTTTCCCCCCATATCCAATTTTTTGAAGGAAAGAGAAGGGGACTATGTTAACTACCACCCCATCGTCAACCATTTCTCGCTTTACGTAGTTATTATAAACCCATACTTGTAAGTGTAAAGCTGGATCACCTCAATACGCGCGATCTTAGCATCTATCGGCATTTTGTTTATCTCGAATATGAATTCGACATCCCTATCTACCTGCCCTGGGGGATGAACATCGAATTCTATATGATTTACCTATGTTTCAGGAGGTGGAGTGATGTTAATTAAATGGCACAAACCTAATGCCTCTAAAAGAGCAGCCCTGTGAGTAGGGGAATTTTTTAATAAATCCAAAAAGGAGATGTGCGAGAAGGTTTTTGTTAGGTCGTTAATTAAATCATAGGCACCTACAGGTTTCACTACGATTTTTTGGATGTTATCCATCTCTGGCAAGTGGTGTGGACTTGGCTAAGAGAAATACTCTCGTTTCCTTGTTACAGCTTCGATGGGTAGTTCAACGTCTAATTCTACTAAACTGACTATCTTGGGTCTTGGCTGACTTCCTAATTGTGGCACAACTGATGGATTTAGTGAAGTTGAGGCTTCATGATCATTGTTTCCCATCGTTATGCTTTTGTTTTTCCCATTTGGAATTAGCTTATTGTTGTGATGATTTGGGAGTGGATCATTAAAGATCTTGAGGGGACCATTCTGAGGGGAAACTACCCCTGTGAAGGTATTTGATGCTAGTGACGTAGGATCTACCAAGAATCATATCCATGAAAAGTTGTCTTTGTTCATCTGGCAAGTGTTGCATGAATTTTTTGTAGTCGCAGACACTTTCTAGTGTCATGGCCTTGAATTTTGTGGAAACCACAATATGAGTTAGGATTGTAATTCCTAGTTTGTTGGTTTGGTGCGTATTGTGGTCTAAAATTTTGATCAAAACCGTTGTCTACTAGGGCTAAAATTTTGCATTTGTTGTCTTTGGTTTGAATTGTAGTTTTGGTATCTATTTGAATTTTGGCTCAGACCCTCTGTGGGATTTCTCCGTTGTTGTTGTTGTTGTTGTGGATGGTTGAAATCCACTATATTGATTACTGGGGTAAAGTTGTTGTTTTGTTGATTGTTCATTGGTGGTGAAGTATTCACAGCATTTACCTTTTTTAGGTTGATCGGTTACTCCATATATTGTTACACCCCCCGATTTTTATTAAGGATTTTAGGTCCTTGATTGACGTTCATGGTAGTAGGATAAGTTGTAGTGTTCTAGTTGGAGGTGACTAACCTCCCATTTTCTCCATATGTTTTGTGATCACTATCAATTGTTGCTTGATATATTCGAAGAGCACTCTCAAGTACTTCATCGTAAGTTCTTAATGGGAATTTCTGGACTTCTTCCTTCACCTCTCTGCTAAGAGAATGAAGGAATAAATTACATAGTTCCATTTGATCCATGTTCGGAGCACTTGCCGATGGATAAAGAACTATACGCCACCTTTGGATGAAATTGGGCGACATATTCATTGTGTTCTTGTTTAATGTGCAATAATTCCCTGATTCATGTCCTTAATAGTTTATTCATGTCAAAGGCCTTAATGAACTCTGAAACAAGTTGTTTGAACGAATGGATGGTAGCCTCAGGTATTCTATAATACTAGTCGAGAGCGATACCCTCCAAAGTTTTGAGGAATATTTTAGCAACAACCCCCATCCCATGGGAGTAGTTCTCGAATGGCTATAGCGTAAGCTTTGATATGTGCATTTGGATCTCCCTCACCTTTGTATTTGTGGAAAATCGGGAAGAGGTCTTGGAAGCATGACGCTTCGTATGGTGAAAATCTAAGGGCTCTTTCAAGTATTATGAATACGTCCTTATCACATAGGTTTTGACCATTAATGGTGCCTGTTGAGGGAGCGGTGGTGGAATGGGTTGTTGATATGGTGTTACATATGCATTGGTAGGGATGTAAGGAAACCCTTGTGGTTGAGTAAAAATACCGAGGAGAGGAGAACATATCCCCTTCTGGTGATTTGGAGTATATGTTTAAGTATGAAGGGGTATTATCCAAGAATGGATTATTTTGTGCTAGATCGGGAGGAATAGCATTAGAAATGGTGGGTCTAGTTGGTGTTTGTTGTGAATACTAAGGATTCATTCCTAACATTCCTACTCTTGTGAGGAGGTTTATTTGGCTAGGAGGATTATAATTTCCTATTTGTATGAATATGAGAATGATGATTTGCCTGAGAAAGTTTTAAACCTGTCACTTTTTTCTACTAACATTGAAATGATTTCATTAGGTGAAGTCACGGAGTTTTACCATAGTGGCATTCGTTGTATATCATGGTGTTGTATAGGAATGTGATATTCCGCTATGAACTGATCACTACCCTGCCAAGTTTCCTCGAGGGCATTTCCTATATGTAGTGGCATGGAGTTATTTTCTTGAAAAGAGGCATCGGGTTGTGTTTGTAAACTCCTTATAGGTGGGTACATACTCGGAGAGCGTTGTTCATTCCTAGGATGACGTATTGATTGATCATCATCTAAAGCCAGGTATGGGTCTGATTGTCTACTGATTTGTGGTCTAAGCAGTACCTAAGGAGATGAACCAGATTCTCTGATGAACCAGATTCTCCAACGAACGTCATATTATTCGAGCTTAAAAGATTTGTTTGTTGTGTTTGAGCGAGATGATCTAACTCCTCAGTTTGAAGATATGAGTTATATCTGATCCTTGGAGTTTGTGTTGACAACTGGTTAGTTGAGTACTTGTCACCCCCATACTAAGAGTGAGGATGATTATTGTCTATTTTTTTGGGTGTTGTAAGCCTCAAGGCCTAAGAGGGGCCTACCATATGCATCAAATCCTGACATAGTCGGGGGGGTATATGAATACCCATAGAATGATGGGAAGGAGTGAAGGTGATAGTGAAAACTGATGAGGTAGTACAAAAATCTGACTCCAAATCAGAAGGTAGAAAGTTTCATGTCAGTTTCACCAATTTTGTACTACGGAAAAGTGACAAGCAAGCTTGGGAATCTACAAGTAACTCTTCCTCGCACCCGACCTCTCGAGTTCGTGCCGAGATAGCCAGTGGGGATAAAATACGGGTGGGATACAGAAAAATTAGTTAGGAAATCTATTGTATTTGATGCACACTAGTGGAATTTGTGAATCTAAGGCAAATAATGCCCTCCTAACCTGAACTGGCATGATAGATTGATCGGTAAGGATGATTACTCGAAGGAACCAATAAATATTGAGCTCTAGCATGATTCAATCTATGGGTTAAGGTATATGTGAAAAATGGCCTGGAATAGTTTCATGTATGTCTCCAGATAGGGTCATAGAGTGGATGATGGATGTAGTTGTCTTTATGGGCGGTTCTCTAGCCTAGTCAAGAATTCTCTAGCTTTGTTAGTTGCTGTATCTAGTAAGGATAACTGTTCGATGATGATAGGTGAAAGTGGAGTGGATATGAATACTAGTGTGCGTAGGCCTAGTGTCTATGTCTGTTTGACTTACAAATTTGTTGGGTTACGGGACTTGTGGATCGCAACCATAGACTCTTGGTTGTTGCAGTCCTACTATGGTCATGCGTAGAATTAGTTCCTAATCACTAACACCCAATAATCGTATGATTTCGTCAACCTCTATATTCAAAATTAATAGTTGTGCGATCTTCTCAGAGTATCTCACATGTGTTCTTACAACCTGATATCCTTAGGCTGGTATCTATATCTGTAAGAGTGTCTCCTGTGTCTGGCTGTGGGACCAAAGGATCACAACCAAAGGTTTGTTCTCTTTCAACCCCCTTCTACAGTCATATGGATGTTTACCTAGGGTAATCTGTAGTTTGGTTTATTCAACCAAAATGTGTGTGCTTGGTCTTCTTCTATGTTTAATCCGCTCAATTGGGAATTGATTTGTTGCAAGCTTACAGTTGTTTAGAAGACTTGGATCCTAAGATTTTGATCTATATCAATTATTTCTGTAATGAGATTGGGTTGGGGCATGATTGGCTCGAATACGTATTCCCTGGGATCCCTAGGTCCCGTGATTATCATACAAAATTAATAATGTAAATTAACTATGACAAAGTGAAATTTAACTATTTTGAATATATCTATAGCATATATGATTTCTCTATTTTTTTATTTTCTAATGAACTATTCGGATGAATTTAGCAAATAATTAAATACATCTAGAAATTGATAGCTAAGATAACAATTTAAAACAAACAAGATAACCGAGTATATCTATTTGTCTATGAAACTTGTAGATATACTCTAAACAATGAAATAACTATTCTAATCTATTTGCAAGACTCTCGATCCTACCTCAGAAGTGAGGAATGAATCATAGTCTCTCAGAAACTATCAATCCCCACAACTTCCCTGGCAATATCAGAAGTAAAATTAACTGAAATAAAGTAATTAACTACTCTATTTGATATGATTCTAATTTAGAACTTTGAAAACAAGAACCCTGAATTCTGTAGAACAGTGGCAAATCCGACGGTGTGTGTGATTTTTGTCCCCTCAGTGTGATCTCCTCATTCCTTCGTGTTCATGTGGATCCAAAAAAGCATGTAATGTTAGCATCAACAAAAGTAGATATTGGGACGAAGGAAGCTCAAAATACAGACTGAATACAATGCAAGTAGGAGAGGGATAGCGCAATATTACAAAGCTTGGCTTATGTAATTCCTAGCAGGATTTATTGTGAGTTATGCAACATGAAACGTACAAAACCTGAAACTATCCTATTTGAGGAGCAAAACCTACAACTTTAATGGCTTCCTATTGATAAATAGACTATCCTATTCCAATGGATTGAATGAAATAACAGCAACACTTGCACAAGATGGATATATGGCTTACTAACAGTAAAACAATGCTAACTAAGCATGCAATGAAATAAACTAAGCACTCTAAGCAAAATGAAAAGTAAATCTATTGTAAAGATAAATTAAAGGCAAATTTGAGGGGCCATTTTCTTGAGCACAAGCCATCTATTTATAGCATTTGCATTTACCCAAGGTAAAAACCAAATAGAACTCTCAAACTATAAACAATGGCAAAAACACTATTCCAGGGAACCATAGTCATAAATGCAAGATTATGGCAGTGAAAGAAAGCTAGTAAAATGTTGAAATTACATGAGTCATGTTAAAAGAGATTTCTGGAAAACACGTAAAGGACCGCCGCCCTGTTTAGGGCGGCAGTCACGAGACCGCCACCCAGGCAGGGCGGTGGTTTTGTTACTGAAGAGCAAAAAGGCCAAGAAAATAGGGGAAAAGGGAAAAACAAAGCACACAGGGGCTAAGCGGGGGCATGCGGGATGTTAACGCAAACTTGGAGATCTTTTCTGGATCCTGAACACCTTGCGAGGAGACCTAAATCATCATTGGGGCACCTGTTACATTGTTTCGTCAGTACAATACCTTACAATTTTTGGTACGTACAGATACCTTATCAGTCCTAGTTTTTGAGACCCATTTATTTTTTAATTTTGACTTCCCTACGTATAACTTAGGAGATGTTGGTGCAATATTTACATATATACACCTTTTATTTTAAGTTTTTGTATTTTACCTAGCTTTATTTACTCTTTTTTTACTTAGTCCATTTTTCACACCTCCTACGTTTAGATTAGGATAGGTGGCACTCATAGCTTGACCATGTGTCTCACGTGTGCTTATTCATGTGGAGGATTTCTCCCACATGTCTATCATAGAGTCAAAAGTAAAGTTGGATTACAACTCTTGATTTTGTTACATATAGACCACTTCTATATGTAATTAAAGAAGCTTGTTCATAGTAAATTCATTTGGCTAATTTATTGGCAATAATGTGTTTCTATTATTACTTATTATTTGCATCAACTTCTACCATTTCTATAGTAAGTCCAAATTGAGGAGCTTCATGGGTTTTAGCTATTTTTTCAATGAGCTCATGAGATGTTTTAAGATATTCCTTTATCCTTGCTAGATGATGGTTAGGTAGTAGCTCAATGATAAATTATCTTAGAAAATTTGTATCTATAAGAGTATTTCACTTTGAAATTCAAACCTAGTGGTGTGTATGAAAGCACAAAACCAAATTATATGCTGAATACACAATATTAATCTTAATTAATTTTCATGCGGAGCAAGTTACACATATATAGGAATATGTATTCCTAAAAAACAAGGAGGTTCAACAACACTCCCACAAATCTCTCTCTCAACACCTACATACGTGAGATATTAAAACTCACCCAAACTAATATTGTTATATGAGTTGTTTATCAAGCAACTCACATTTACATTTACATTACACATATATATTTACCTCTAAGTAAATATCCACTAATAAATATTAATGGAGCACTAAATATAATCCTAAGATTCCCCCCCCTTAGTGTGAGCATGGGGAAAACCTGCCTCTGTACTTGCACCTGCTCATGATCTGGTGATTTTCACAAGATGATCACAAACCTCAAGGATGCTTTTGCAAACGGTTGACCAAAAACCGAGAATGGTGGTTTTGCAATTGGTTTACCACAAACCACAAAGTGATGGTTTTGTGAATGGATTACCATCAACCAAGAATGGTGGTTTTGTAATTGGTTTACCAAAAACCACAAATGCAGGTTTTCAAGTGGTTTACCTATAACCACATCATGATGTGCCAAGTACTATTATCAGCCCTCATCAATATCTCACTGCAAGGAATAACATAGGAAATTCTGCTGAAATCTACTCCTCATACATACATAGAAAAAATCGACATAATGGAAATGGAACATTGAGATCATGTTCCCCCCCTCAATGTGAAATTTCCACTTATTCAACACGAACACTGCAAATAGGAACACTGATACTGGAACTCTAAAAAAACATGACAAGAAGCACATGACACAAGCTAAAAGAAAATACACCACAAAAATGTCACCAAAACATCTGTGTGGCCCCAACATTGGCGACTAATGAGAGGTCGTTGAATGACCTCCAACCTCTGATGCCTCCATCCTCCAATTTCATGCTATTAGCTCAGGTAGATTTGGATATGAAGATCAACTGTTTCCACATTGTTTATTCTTTTCTTCCCTCCCACAATGTGAAAACATGTATTTTCCAGACGTCGGGTAACACTGAAAATCCGTCCATGAGGCAATTTTTTTTTTACAGTTTTTACAACTTGAGTCCTTTGACCAAATAATAAACAAATATCCTAAAATCACCTATAAATATTATGACTCTTTTGGCAACTATTGATAATGACAATTATACTACTATAACAAACTCTTGATTGACAATACTAATGACCTTAATACATTATACTTTATCAATTAAACAAAAGACTATAAAGTCTAAAATAACATTTAATGACAATCACACTTCGACAACCTATACTCTATTTAGGAGGACAATAGACATAAATTAATATGACTTGCAAAGCTAATGAAACTAGTGACCACTCATAATAATATGACCAAAATTAATAATGGAGGGAGAATATTTTAAAAAACTTGCATATATAAGAGCTATTACTTTGTTGTCCTCCATTCACATACCCTTCACTTCCACATGGAACCCATTGTTTGAGAGCTTATCCACGTGCTTGCTATTTGAAACTTTCCATATATCCATATGCTTGAATTCTACATACACACTGCCAGCTAGTATATTGGACGCAATAACATGGGTGAGGGTAGAATAAGCCGTCCAAGGTAGAAAAATGACTTGGAAAATTCTCAGGTGAAACAACATGAATGGGTGCTATGCACGAGCTCGCAGAGTCCAAAGGAGGATGTAGTGTCTTCTAAAACTCAATGAATGCAAACAATGTCTATGGCAGAATTTGACATAGATCGGCAGGGAGACTGATCCAAATGTGAGTTCATAACAAGCTAGAATGAATCCAATGCCAAGATATTAGATTCAGATGCCAATATGAGTATAACTTTGGCACTTTCTCATAAACTGTCCTCAAAGTGGTAAGAAAAGATCAAAATAGTTGCAAAGGTCGACACTTGCTGCATATTACAAAATTGTGGATATCTGACAAATCTTCTATAGTTGAATAGTAGCTATCTTCATGTACAACCGGTGAAAATCACACTAAACATGCCCATTTATGTGTGTATTTGATGGAGTGATGAGCCAATCTCCCTCTCAGACAATTTATTGTCCACACAATTAGGTTCGACTTTGATTTTAGGAGCTCACTACAAAATAAATAGATCTAATGTAGAGGAGACATATACAATGTGATAGAATATAAAATCTATCCTTTTGCCAATAGTTGAAGCATTAATGTCATCATTTTAGAACTCTCAGGCTCTACGCACAAATCTAAAGCAAGGCTTAACTCAATTAAATAAAAACAATGAAAATGCATTCAATCAAACTAAATGGCATTTCCAATGAAATCTCAAAAATATTTATATGTCGAGTCTGCAATAGGAACTTGTGATCCGAAGAACATCGATCGACCAAAGCATACCAAGTGCTAGGAAGAGATATGCATGCGAGATGAGCTGTGAAGGAGATATGAGGTGGAATAACAAACTTAACGTAGAAATCATACATGGTGCACATGAATACTACATAGGTAATAACAAATTTGCTTTTACAATCTGAATTCCACCATTCACAAGGCAATGGAGAAGTACAACTACCCCTCATGAATCATTAGATCTCCATAAGGTCGCTCTGATACCAGATGAAAGCACAAAACCAGATTATACGCTGAATACACAATATTAATCTTAATTAATTTTCATGCGGAGTAGGTTACACATATATAGGAATATGTAATCCTAAAAACAAGGATTTTGTTCAACAACACTCCCACAAATCTCTCTCTCAACACCTACATACGTGAACTATTAAAACTCACCCAAACTAATATTGTTATATGAGTTGTTTATCAAACAACTCACATTAACATTTACATTACACATAGATATTTACCTCTAAGTAAATATCCAATAATAAATATTAATGGAGCACTAAATATAATCCTAACAGTGTAATGTATACCCAAATCATAATATGTGAAATAAAATAAGAGTGAAAAAAAGGACTAATGGTAAAAAAGAACCCAAAAGCAAATAGGGATAAAAATGTTAATCACAGACATAATATTTTGGTGGTTTTATCCAAAATTGGTGATTCCATATAGTGACCCAAAATAGTCAATTAGCCAATACCAAATGATAGAGATCTCTCTGAAATTACATAAGAAAATGTGAAATAACAAAATACTACACACTAGTTAATTAAACTACAAAATAGTATACCAAACAAGGACTTATACCACTAGAATGTTATTTGATTTATTAAGACTTTTATATGTATAATTTAGCAAAAATTTTATGTAATAATAATGTTTACCAAATTTAGGTATATATAGGTTCTTTAATCAAATATCCCAATCAAAAGTAATAGGCAAACAAATATTACTTGTAATCACTTCCCACTCAATTAATTTGTGCAATTTTTTTTATAAATGTAGTACCTTTGCAAACATAATTGTTGTATTATTTGGCACAATTTTATTGGGTATTTATAATGTCTCTTAGTGATATCTTAGTTTCCTTGGGGCCATGGGGCCTTATGGTCACAATATGTGCATATATTGATAGTATACTTTGAGTTCACGAGGTCATTCCACATCATGCAATCCTAGTATTACCTTACTCATAATGATCTCCATTGCTCACAAGCACACATTTCTTCCCCAAGATGTTGGCCATTGTGTGCTTGTGTTTTCATTGATGTCAAATCCATTGAGTTTCATATGGTCATGTGAGTCTACATGGTGTGTTATTCAGGTGTCAAGCATGAAGATTGAGTGGTTTGGTGAGTTCTATGTAGTCCTAGTGCATGGTCTAGGGTGATAAGTCATGGTTTAAGTCCTCCCAAGTGAGTTGGAGTGTGTCATGATGTCATACATGTTCTATGAGGTGTGTTACAAGTTTTCTTGAGTATACATGAGGTCAACATGGTTAGTTCATGGTTGATTCTAATCATTTCATGATTGTTTCTAGCCCTACAACATGAAAAATGACTTAGAGGTGTGAGTTTTGAACCCAACCAGTCATGGTGGATCATGGTAGAATCATGGTGATAGTTTACTTGAGTTTTATGGTGAGGTTTAGGTATGTATTCAGTGGTTAGGAGGTGTTTTAGGGTCCTTGGGAAGCAAGTACGTGAGAAGACGACATGTTGGCATAGGTAAGTCATTTTGGCTAGAGAGTTCCAAGAATGTTTTAGCAAGATGGTGAATATGGAAAGGTATAAGATGTTTTCATTATTCTTCATGACATGTTTCAGGTCATTATGACATGGTAATTTCAATATATGTAAGTGTTAGCAAAAATGGGTAAGTTTCAGTGTGTTTTAAAGCAAATATGGGCATTCTGATGCGCATTGTGAATCGTATGATTCTCATGGGGACCTGATCTTTTTTGAATAACTTCTTAAGTAAATTATGAATATTTTTTAAAAATAGGTGGTTTTATTTTCACATTTTTATGAATGATAATTAAGAAGGTAAAGTGGTTTGAAACCCTAGCAAAACCCTAGCTAGGAGAAACTTGGATAAAAGTGAGTATACAAAGTCTATTTTGATTTCTAGTAAAAAAGTGATGATTATATGATGTAGAGGACTCTTCCAAATTTCCATAAAGGTATGTTAGAGAATGTGGTGATATGTGAGCCCCACCTGAATTTTCTTGTTTCTGAAGAAGTTTGGTTTGTGGCAAAGTTATCCAAAGAAGGTGAGGATTAAATTGACATTGTTGTTATACCCTAAGTTTTTCTAGATTTACATGAATGTTTTAGGTCATGGTTGCAATGAAAACATACAAGTTGTTCCCTATTTATGAAGGTTGGTTTTGGGGGTAGTTTGGAGTATCTTTCAATAAAATTCACATTCTAGGAGCTACAGAAGGATTTAGGAATCCATTAAAGCTATGTTGTGAAGTTGGTTTAGAGGGATTTCCAATGATGTATCAAACTTTATTATTGAATAAGGTATTTAAAATCTATGACCTATTCTTTGAAGGTCAAATATGGAGGATGTTTTTTCTTGCAGGGTACTAAGTGGCTTCATGAGGAAATTTGATGATTATGAGTTTTTCAAGATAATTAAGAAGGTAAAGTGGTTTGAAACCCTAACAAAACCCTAGCTAGGAGCAACTTGGAGAAATGTGAGTATACAGAGTCTATTTTGATTTCTAGTAAAAAAGTGATGATTATATGATTTAGAGGACTCTTCCAAATTTCCATGAAGGTATGTTAGAGAATGTGGTGATATGTGAGCCCCACCTGAATTTTCTTGTTTCTAAAGAAGTTTGGTTTGTGGCAAAGTTATCCAAAGAAGGTGAGGATTAAATTGACATTGTTTTTATACCCTAAGTTTTTCTAGATTTACATGAATGTTTCAAGTCATGGTTGCGGTGAAAACATACAAATTGTTCCCTATTTATGAAGATTGATTTTGGGGGTAGTTTGGAGTAGCTTTCAATAAAATTCACATTACATGAGCTACAGAAGGATTTATGAATTCATTAAAGTTATGTTGTGAAGTTGGTTCAGAGGGATTTCCAATGGTGTATCAAACTTTATTATTGAATAAGGTATTCAAAATCTATGACCTATTCTTTGAAGGTCAAATATGGAGGATGTTTGTTCTTGCAGGGTACTAAGTGGCTTCATGAGGAAATTTGATGATTATGATTTGTTCAAGATCATTAAGAAGATACAATGGTTTGAAACCCTAGCAAAACCCTAGCTAGGAGCAACTTGGAGAAAAGTGAGTATATAGAGTCTATTTTGATTTCTAGTAAAAAAGTGATGATTATATGATGTAGAGGACTCTTCCAAATTTCCATGAAGGTATGTTAGAGAATGTGGTGATATGTGAGCCCCACCTGAATTTAGTACATTCTAGAGAGTTTCTATGATGTTTTATGATGTTATTTCATTCGACCCTAGCTTAGATAATGTAAAACCCTAATAGGTAACTATCCAAATGAGATGGGATGGAGGATGGAGAAGTATTTGAGCCATGATTATGATTGGAGATGATGTACAAAGTTGTCCTAGAGGTGTGAGCAAAATTTTAAGTTATTATGAAGAATATTTTGCAAGATAAGTCAGTTTTGGTGAAACAGGGTCAAGAAGAAGGTCATTTCTAGCTCAAATTACGCCTTCTAGTAGTTATTGTAAATTGTGTGCAATGCATGGGAGCCAGAGAATTTTAGGGATGTTTTTACATGCAACTAATAAGGTTTATAAAAAATAATTAGGTGGTATTATCATCATGCTTTTATGAACAATCTTTAAGAAGGTAAAGTGGTTTGAAACCATAGCTAAGAGCAGCTTGGAGAAGAAGTATATTGAGAATTTTTTATTCCTTTTGCAAAATTTTTGATCGGATATTATGTAGAGGACTCTCCCACCTTTCAAGAAAGGTAAGATAGTGCATTATGAACATATGTTGGCCCCTCATTAATTTTCTTGTTTCTAAATAGTTGCAATTTAAGAAAAGATTCTCCAAATAAGGTGAAGAATAAATTGACATTGTTTTTAGCCCTTGAGGTATTATATATTTTTATCAAGTTTTTAGGTAAATGGGTTGAGCTTAAAAATGGAAAAGTGTTCCCTATTTATGAAGACTAGTTTTTGGGGCAGTTTGGAGTTGTCTCCACTAAAAATGGCATTGCATGAGCTATAAGTGGAGTTAGGACTCCATTCAAGTGTTTGTTGTGAATCTGGTTCAGATTGATTTCCATTGGTATATCAAAATTTATGATTGGATAGTGTATGAAAAAGTTATTATTTGTTCTTTGAGGGTCACGTTTGAAGGATGCTTGTTCTAGCAGGGTGTTAATTAGCTTCATGAGGTAAAGTGATGATTTTTAGTTGTTCATTATCGGTGATGGTTTATGAGTGTTATAGGCATGATAAGGGTTATCCATGTGTTTTCCATGTGTTTGTAGGTGATGGATAAAGTTGGAAGTGTGTTTTCCTAAAAGGCTTAAAGAAATGCAAATATTGGCTTGGATAAATGCTTTCAATTTAGAGTTTAAAGGAGTTATAATATGTTATGGAAATAGTGATTTAGAGATATTTCAATTGGTATATGGATTTTGTGTCTTGGAGAGTTTATTTTATAGATATTTCAAGATTGATTTGTGAAGAAGAAGGTAGTTTGTTTTTCATGATAGGTTTGTTCTTGCTAAAAGATTGAGTTTTTGAGGAATGATGATATGGATGAGTTGATGCTTGATACCGCCTTGGAAAGTTAAAAAGGAATTAATTTTGTTCCTATTTATGGAATTTAGAGGTCTTGAAAGTGAAATAAAGGGTGAGAAATCAGTTGAGTTTGCAAATCTAGTTCTTGGGAAGCTTGTTTTGGTAAAGGGTAAAGTTTCTAAGGTTTCAACATATGACTATTTCATGAACTATAATATGCATAGAAGTGATCTACAAGTGTTAAGTTTTCCATATAGTTTGTCACATTCCATAGTTGAGTTGTTTTGAAATGGTATTGATTCCCAAAGGTAAAGACATGGTATTGGAAACAACTTTTTTGAGAAGGATATGAGCCAGTAGGCCCATTAAATGAAATATTTGATTGGTTAAAGTAAATGTGCTACCATGTATTACTTTTTTATGCTATATTACTCATGTGTAGTGAATTCATAATAGCTTACTAATCATGGTTTTGGTATGAGTGGATTTTTCTCATCCTAGTGATGGGATTTTAAGGCATTTTTTGTGCATGTTGAGTGGTTTTTGGGCATGACCGAACCTATATGGGTCATATGTGACCATTTTAATGAATTATGTTGGAATGTTATTATGATTTTTTTTTTCATGTAAGATGATTTAGTAATGACCTCTCTTATGCTTTAAGTAAGAGAAGCTTATAAAAGCAAGGTTTTGGGTTCATTTTTGTGACTAGTGCTCTTGAAGGGAAAAGTGTAACCCTAAGTGTGAGTGTTTTACATGTATGAAGGAATTAATTTAAGGTTTATTAGAAATGTTTTAGGTTGAGGACGTTTTTCTATCATCTTTGCAAGTTTTTATAGCCAAGACAAGTTGAGAAGGAAGAAGATAGAGTAAGTTGAAGGCAATGAAGGGTTTGAAGCAAGGGTTTGTGAGCTGAAATTAGTGATCTCCATCAGTTGTGGCAGCAAAAAAAATCAGATACCATCATTATTAGGTGATTGAATTGGTGCTCAGTCATCTTGGGGGGTTATTAGCCTCCTTGTGGAGTGGGTGCTTCACTAAATTAAGGGTTGGTGCTCTAACTAAATTTTAAGCACTGAAAATATAGTTTTTATGTTTCAGTGGGTTTTCTTCCCCATGAAGGTTTCCCACTTATATATGGTGTTCTTGTTTACTCTCTTTCTCTTGCTGCTTGTGAATGATTAAATGTCTCATGTTTAATTAATCAAAAATATGGTTCATGGTTGATTGAATGGATGTATAAATAATAATGAATGATGAATGGTAAATAAAATAAGGTATTTGTAGGACTGATTCACCCTCTTTCATTCCATTGTGCTTCCAACCATTGGTATCAAATAAGGTCCTTGTGAAGCAAGTTTATCAACTTGAAGGAGATTCTCTTGAAGCACAAAGCCATGGGTAAACCATCAGATGTTGAAGTGGCCCTCAGATAGAGGAATGAAGTATCTTAGTTAGTGATTAATGGCTTGAAAGATCAGATCAATTTCATAGAAGATGAGGATAGTCAAACAATTTAGGTTTTGGATTCATAAATGGAGAAGTTGTGTAAAACCCTAAAGGTCAAAGAAGTAGATTATAGTAGGTATGAGGATGAGTTGATATAATTAAAATCAGATTTGGAGTAGGCACATAGTAAGTTGAAGACCTATGAGAGGTTAGAGAGAAGTTTAAAATCCATAAATGACATGTTGGATAATCAAAGAGCTACAAATGACAAATCTGGTCTTGGCTACAAATTAGAACATTCAGAGAAGTATGAAGTGAAACAAAGCTGAACCTAGTGATGTTAGAAAAACTATTAAGGATGCTAAAGATCTAAAGAAGGTTATCAGGAAATCTAATGCAATGAAATCTATGAGTAAGTTCAATGGTGTGTGTTACTCTTACAATACTTTTTGTCGTATAACTAGAGATTATAAAAGTTCTGTTAAGAATGTATTTTCATGGAGCTATGGTAGGCATGATCATTTCATATCATTCAAAAGATATTACATGCCATAGTTATCACAAGAAGGTTCATATTGCAAAAAAAAAATCATCATGAGTATCATAATCAGATTTGGAAAAATGATAAGAGGCAAGAAGTTATTTACTATAGTTGCAATTAGATTGGACATATAGCTATATTTTGTCTTCAAAAGAGATCTAATAAAGGAATGATTCTTCTATATGTAAGAGTGATCGTATTTTCTTCAAGTGAAAAAAAATTGATCACATTGCAAGATACTGTAGAGCCAAAATGAATACCTACAAGAGGAAGGACGATGTCAAGTCTTGTTGGACAAGCTGAGAAAGTGAAAGAAGATAGTCATTGTCAAAAGACAAAAGGTAATACCTAAAGTTTTTGATACTAAACATGATGATCTTATTACTCACAAAGGTATGTTTTCTATTGTTGAACCACATGAATTTTTTTTATCTGCTCAAGAAGATCCCAAGGAGAATGAAATAAAAGAAAAAATTTAGAAGCTAAGAGAGTTAATGAAGGATCTTTCCCATTTGGACATGGATATTTTACCTTGTTTGGTGTATGTAGATGCTTTGAGTGCCTCCATTAGGCTTCATGGAGTCATCATTCTCATGAGAGCTGACAGTATGTAAGCACAGAGGGTAATACTAATGGATTGTGATGATTGTTCAAGGGGGAGCTGACCCTTAGTATGAAACCCCTTGTGATGAAGGTCAGTATCTCAAATAATGTCATCACATTTCCCAAGGTGATGGTGCTCATTAAATCTCATATAATTAGCTAATGCATGTACTTGAGTGAATGCTATAATAGAGTTCCCTCCCCTATGTAGTGACAATGGTATGGTCATTGTGAAAACTAGTAGTGGGAGTTTGATAAATATAGTTCACGTGTACCCTCTTCAATGTTGAATATGAAGAGTTGCTTTTAGATAGATATCTTCTACAGAAACCCTTGTTCAGTGATGGGTCAAGGAAGTCTAGTGATTGTTATCCCAGTGTGTTGACCCCTAGGGTTATTTTGGCTTAAGTAACAATGTTAAAAATGGACTGAGTAATTAGTAAAGGGTGCACGAATATTGAGGTTAAATGTTAGAGTCAATAAGTAGGAGCTCTTGTGTCCTTAAAAGCATGTAAATTGTTTGCATAGTTTGCTTAAAAACCTGTGAGAGGCTCATTGGATAAGTCCACAATGTTTAGCAGGTGCTAAGATGATCTTTAAAAGTTTGCATGACGTTGAGGACTTATGGCCATCAAAGTTCACAAGAGGCCAATCCATGAGGAGATAGGTATGAGTACACGCGTTCGTAGATCAAGGTGGTCAAAAAATAAGTACACATGTCCATCCATCCCAGAAAAATGGAAGACATGCATGAGTCTTTGTCTTAGAATCAAGTCTGTATTATCCTCACCAAGGTTCATAGTCATGCTTGGGTTGTGCAAGTAAGAGATCTGAATGGTCACGTGTCTGGGGTTTGAGTCATGATAAAGGTATTCACGAATTGAAGTCACCACATGAGCATTGAAGTCAATGACCTACATGTGGATGACAGATCACCATTCAAGTAGCAAGGTGATCAGATGGGCTCTCGTGGAAGTCAAGTACGTGGAATGAGCTGGTCTATCAAAAGGCATACCCTGGGTCTGAGTGGTCTAGTATGTCAATTCAAGTATACAGTTGAAATACATTGTCACAGTTAAGGCCTAACATTTTTAAGTCCACCTAGAATAGAAGTGTACGATGTGAAGGCGCACATGTATATCATAAAGTAAGCACAAAAGAATTAGTTTGAGTATATTAACATTGAGACATATGTGGAGCCCTTTTTGTAATGGAAGTATCACGCTTCAGGTCAGAAGTGTGATATAATGGTACTCTTAAGACTAAGCAGTATATCAAGCATGGAGCTTCCCTAAAAGTGCTCATGTTTCACAGAGGCCAGCATAAGTAAAAGAACAATATGACATCAGTGAAGGTAAATGTGAGATTCATTATTTGTCTTACACTTTCATAGTGGGTCATACCTTGATAATATGAAGGAAAATCCCTAGTCCTACAATGAATGAAGGACCAACACATGGTAAATTCAAATCAAGGTTAACACATAAGGAAAAGATTGTGTAGGTGCTAAGTATGAAGACTTTCATATAGAACCTCTATTCTATATGAGATTATGAAGTATGATTTGCTACAGATGTTAGAATGCTCAAAATAAATGTAGAATCCTTAAGATGAAGTATGTTCCTAAGCCTCTTCACTTTGTAGAAAACTCTCAGAGGGTTTAATCTTGGAGAATGAACTGTGTAAGCCTATATAAAGTTGATTATGGCCTGCATTGCAACCTCAGACAAGGTATGTGTACCTTTGTATGTCTCCTAGTGTGAAACGGAGATTCCAAGGTACAAACATGGAAAATGAGTTGATGTAGCTGTAAACTATAATCCTTGTGTCCTTGAGTGAACATGTGCATCAAGAAAATATCTTAGAGGAGTCCCTTTGGTTCATAACTCCTATTTAAGGCAAGTTTGAGAAGGTGATCATATTTCAAGGTCTTAGGATGGTTGAGATATGAAGGTTTGTTTTTTAGGTCATTATTCACATTTATAAGATTTTATCATGAGTGTTATTTCTTTGAGTTATTTGATGAGACAAGTAGGGTGTTAACATGGAAAATCATTGTCTCTATTCTCTTGAAATGGGTTGTTAGCCTTTATACATGATGTGTTATCTTCATAAATACTTATGAAGATATATTCAAGATGAAAGTATTGGTGTGGACTATAGGTTAGAATGAGTGTGACCAATAGGTGTTACAATATTTGAAGGTTATGTTCAGAGGTTTGATCTTAAAAACCCTATTGCTAGCTCAAAGATTATTACTGATGATAAGGTGTCAATGATTCAGTGTGTTTGTTTCTATCATAAAGGCATAAGATAATTACACACCATGGAATTTAGTAGAAGTCATAAAGTCATATGTGATCCCTTACAAGGTTATAGCCATGAAGAACTATTAAACTGGTATGATAATCTCATGATTACAAGAGCAATTCAAAGAAACATTTTAGGTCTAGGTTCCTGCTTGAAAACTACAAAATTGATTTTTTCCAAGAATAAATCAAAGGATATGGGTATGAGTATTATCTTTGAAGTCTAATATGGTGTCTCTAAGCAAAGTGTCTTCTATATGGAGGCCTTCATGTTATGGAATAGTGACTGTAACAAGGCAGAGAAGGTGAAAATTGTAAACTACGGGTCTCAGAATGATGATTGATCAAAGGAAACATTGTTACAATCACATTTCAAGGGTTTCTAGAAGGAGATACAAGTCTATAATGGTTATTTGGAGAAAATGTATTTATGTTTAACCCCCAAAATGAGATGTGAGATTATTAAGTAGGTCTATAGGAAGGGTAAGACAGAGTATAAGAAATTATGAGCAGAGTACAAGGTGAAAGATGCAAAAAAGGGTCTTGATCAAAGTTTTAAACCTTGATAAGGCTTTCATAGAAGTTTTTTTTAGATCACTGGATAGTAATAGGTCTGTGAAACCTAACAAATAAAGACTTGAGAAATCAGGGTATAGTAGACTGTGAAAAATGCATTAAAAATATGTATAGTGTCATGGAATTTTATCAGTTACATGATCAAATTGGTTGAGGTCAAAAGGTTAGTACAAGGTGAAAGTGGTCTCTTCATCAAGTGTTAAGGTCTGATCTTAGAGGTTGCAAAGGTACAAAAGCCTAATTTTTCTTGCTACATGTGTGAACAGTAAGTAACATGGTCCACAAGGTGCCTTAAGTGAATTATATGTCTCCATGATAAGAAAAGTAAGTGCATATTAACAAGCTAGACCTTTATGTTACTTAATGAGAGGCGTGACTGGGTATTAGGAGATAGTTTGATTGATATAGATCATAGAATGTCTATCATTACATCAATATATAAAGACCTTATTAATTGGAGAAATATTGGATCTTAATGTCATATGGATTTGAGTTGTGAAATCTTGTGTATGAAAGTTGTTAGAAGCTTAAAATACAAAAGCATGAGATCATTTGCCTGTATCAATGTAAGAGGGCATAACAACTTGTTATAATAACCCTCAGACCTATAAGAAGCAGTTGAAATAGGGAGATTATGCTCTGACCTTGTTCTAAGAATGAAATACGACTAGAGAGCATACATGGTAGAGTTAATAAGGTTTACATGTTTATTGGCTAGTGGATTGAGCTATATGATTAAGAAATATGAATTAACATGCAAAAAAG
This sequence comes from Taxus chinensis, assembly GCA_019776745.2. Lineage (NCBI taxonomy): Eukaryota > Viridiplantae > Streptophyta > Pinopsida > Cupressales > Taxaceae > Taxus > Taxus chinensis. The sequence continues at coordinate 840,956,553 of CM034147.1, read as the reverse complement.
GTTGAAAGATTAAAGAAGTGTTTTAGGGACTATGGTAAGAGTCTAAAGCATCTACTATGCCTAAAATCATGGTAAGAGCAAAGATTTTGTATTTTTAGTTAGAGAAGGTTAATACAATTCCATGAGGAGTAGTTGGAAGATGTTTTTGTACACTTGGGATGGTTTTTAATTTTGTAGAATTTTGTTCAAAATACTCTGAAGGAAGTGTTTACAATTCACAGTTCTAAAATGATGTTATGGAGATATTAGAGGTAAAATTTGAAATCTTTGGCCTAGATGAAGATGTTTGAGTATGGATGAGGACAAAAAGGAGGAGTATCAGTTCAAGGGGAACTGATTTTCATGATATATCATGTCTATAGGATCTTCACATGCTATTGGAGGAGTCAAAAAGGAGAGATTTCAGTCCCAGGGGAGCTACTTGTGCATGTAAGTCAATTCTTGCATTGTTGTCTTTGTGTTTAGCCTTGTGTTTTCATTTTTCAATGACTATTATTCTGTATAGCCTTTGTCATATATGGAAAAGGGGGAGATAAGCATCAGAAACTTGGGAATGAGTCATGTATGTGTGTTGGTCATGTTGGTTGCCATTAACGTTTCTGAAGGTGGTTTCTATCAATGAAAAAGGGGGATATTTTTGGCCATTGTGTGTTTGTGTCATCATTTATGTTAACTCCATTTATGGAAAAGGGTGTCATGTGATCATGTGAGTCTCCATGATGTGTTATACAGGTGTCAAGCATGAAGATTGAGTGGTTTGGTGAGTTTTATATAGTCTTGGTGCATGTTCTAGGGTACTGAGTCATGGTTTGAGTCCTCTTAAGTGATTTGGATTGTTTCAAGATGTCATACATGGTTTATGAGGTGTGTTACAGGTGTCCTTGAGTTTTTATGTAGTCATTATGATTAGTTCATGATTGATTCAGGTCATTCTATGCTTATTTCTAGCCCTAGAACATGAAAAATGAGTTGTAGGTGTGAGTTTTGGACCCAATCATTCATGGTGGAGCATGGTAGTAGCACGGTGATAGTGTTCATAAGGTGTATGGTTAGTTTTAGGTTAGTATTTAGTGGTTTGGAGATGTTTCATGGTCTTTGGGAAGCAAGCATGTGAGAAACATGCATGTTGACATAGGTTAGTCACTGTGGCTAGAGATTTCCAAGCATAGTTGAGCTACATGGTGAATATGGAAAAGTATAGGATGTTTCCATGATGCTTCATGCCAAGTTTTAGGTCATTATAGCATGGGAATTTCAAGATATACAAGTTTTAGCAAAACTAGGTAAGTTTTAGTGTGTTTTAAAAGACAATATGGACCTTTTGATGCTCATTGTGAGTTTTATGATTTACATGGGGACTTGAGGTATTTGGCATAGCTTCTCAGTTCAATTATGAAGCTTTCAAAAAAATAATTAAGTGGTTTGATTTTCACTTTTCTATGAACGATCATTAAGAAGTTAAAGTGGTTTGCAACCCTAGCTAGGAGAAGTTTGGAGAAAAGTGAGTATACAAAGCCTATTTTGATTGTTAGTAAAAAATTTATGATTGGATGATGTATATGACTCTTCTATATTTCCTGAAATGTATGTTAGAGCATGTGGTGATATGTGGGCCCCACCTAAATTTTCTTGTTTATGAAGAAGTTTAGTTTGTGGAAAAGTTCTCCAAAGAAGGTGAGGATTAAATTGACATTTTTTATCCCCTGATTTTTTCTATATTTCCACGAAGGTTTCAGGTCATGGTTAAGGTGAAAACGTACAAAGTGTGCCCTATTTATGAAGACTAGTTTTTGGGATAATTTTGAGTAGCTTTCAGTAAAATTGACATTACATGAGGCATATAAGGATTTAGGATTCCTTTAAAGTTTTTTTATGAATCTGGTTCATAGGTATTTCCAATGGTGTATCAAACTTGATGATTTGAGAAGGTATACAAAAGCTACGACCTTTTCTTTGAAGGCCGAATCTGGAGGATGTTTGTTCTTGCAGGGTACTAAGTGACTTCATGATGAAAGTTGATGATTATGAGTTGTTAAAGATTTTTGAACATTTTTGAGTGCTTATAAATCATTTATAAGGATGTTTCATGATTTTTTAAAGCTTGTAAGTGCTTTTTGTGGTGATGGAGCAAGTTGGGCTAATGGCCAATTCTTGAGTCCATTAAGGCATAAAAAATAGTTTGTAGATATTGGCTTGGTTGAAGGCATTCCACTTAGATTTATAAGGAGTTATAATATTTTATGTAAAGGTGATTTAAATATATTTCAATTTATGTATTTCTTGTCTCATGGTGAGTTAATTTAATGTCTCTTTCAAGTTTATTTGTGAATAAGAAGGTAGTTACTTTTTTAGGACATGTTTTCTCAGGCTGAAAGAATGAATTGTTTGAGGCATCAAATTGATTGGTTGATTCTTGATATCACCTGCAGAGAGAATAGGGATGAAATGTTTCCCTATTTAATTCCTTTGGAGGTCTTGAAAGTGTCATAAAATATGCAAATTATTTGAGTTTGTAAAACTGGTTTTTGGGAAATTTATTTTGGTGAAGTGTAAAGTTGTTTTGGTTTTAACCAATGGTTGTTTCATGAGATATAACATGCATATAAGTTTTATACAGGTTATAATGTTTCCATATAGTGGTCACATGTGATATTTGATTTCATATTTAGGGGTCTTGAGGCCCAAAGGTAAAATTAGGGTGGTGGAAACAACTGTTTTAAGAAGGAAATGATCTAGTGGGCCCATTTAATGAAATATTTGATTAGTTAAAGTAAATATACATCCATATATGGTTCTTATATTTCATATTACACATGTGTGGTGAATTTTAGATCTTTCATAATCATAGTTTAGGTATGAGTGGATTTTTCTCCTTCTAATGATAGGGTTTTGAGGCTTGTTGGTGCATGATGAGTGGTTTTTGGCATGGAAGACTTATATGGGTCATATGTGAACATTTTAATGATTCAAATTGTATGTAATTAAGTTATATTGGTTGTGAAAAATGTTAAGGACTGAAATATGGTGATTTATAAGGAAGAGAAGGCTATAAAGACAGTGTTTTGAGTCCATTTGTGGGCTAGTGCTCTTAGAGGGAAAAGTGTGACCCTAGTGTGAGTGAATTTCAAGTATCAGGGAATGTTTTGAAGTTTTATAATATTTTTAATAGGTTTAAAACTGATTAAAGGCACGAAACCAAGTGTTTAGAGGCAAGACAAGTTGAGAAGGAAAAAGATAGAGCAAGTTAGAAGAGTTAGGGTTTGAGAAATAGTTTGTGATATGAATTAGAGATCTCCATCAGTTGTGGCAGAAAAAAAATAAGATATCATCATCATCATCATATAGCTGAGATTTTTCTTAGTCATCTTAGATTTTTTTATCCTCCTTGTGGAGTGGGTGTTGTGACTAAATTAGGGGGCTGAGTTGGTGATTTTTCATCCTAGGGGGTTGTAGTCTCCTTGTGGATTGGGTTCTTCACTAAATTAGGGGTTGGTGCTCCTTATAGGGTTGGTGCTCTACTAAAATAGGGTTTTGGTGCTCCTTGTGAAGTTTTTGCTTCACTAAATATATTTTCTTTGTGTAATATAAGCATAGTTTCAGTGGTTTTTCTTCCCTTTGAGGGTTTCCCCACTTATATCTTATGTTCATGTGTATGCTCTCTTGGTTATGCTTATGTGGTTGATTGATTCATGGTGTTAATCTCACATTAATGGATGAATAAATTTTAATGGTGCATGTATGTTAATCTGAATTTTTTTAAGGGTTTAAAAAAATTGATTCACCCCCCCTCTTATTTCATTGTGCTTCCAACATAATAATTTGAGATCACAAGATTTTGTTATGTCTTAGATACTTTAAAACGAAATTCATGCCGCATGATTTTTCCACACATCCATTTTCAATTTTGTTCATATCCCTTAAAAATTTATTCTTTCCTTCTAATATAATAGGCAACCTAGTGCCTTTGGATACTTCAATATTCTATCATCCATTTTACTTCTATTATAAAGGGGGAGTGTCATTATATATACACTTCATTCATTTTTTGCCTAGCAAGTGGGACTAAGTCCCAAGTTTTTTTTAAGTTTAAACATCTCACCATATTATTGTCTCACTTTACAAATTCACACATGCCTTACAAAAGGTTCAACTCAATCTCACCATGTTCTCCTTGTTTATGTGAGCCACGCTTTATCACCACTAGCTACCTCACATCCACCTTTAAGTACACAAGGATATAAACACTTCCCTTATGCCTTTACCTTCATATGTGGGGACTAAGGTTCCAAAAAATTCCCAAGAACATCGACCATAGTTGATGTTGTTGAAATTATCATTCCCTACATTTCCATTTCTTTGTGTATCAACCCTGATTAACTTTAATCAGGTTTATTGAATTGATACTATAGTAACTATGCATGTAAATACATTCAAATTTCTACTACAAATTAGACAAAATAAGTATAAAAAATAAAAATCATAATAATATTTGGATATGTACAATTATAAGTGTAACTAGGATATAAAGAAGCACTTAGCTAGTTTATGATTTGTTAGAATGTGTCGATGAATAATTTGGAACATGAACAAATTCTATGAACTGAATAAATAAAATTGTGTGTTTCTGGATCTTCCTGGGTAGGATCATACCAAATGGTCTGGAATGAGTATATTATACGAAATGAATTGTATAGTTTTTCCATACAAAAAATTATAATTTTTTAACTTTTAGTGTTATCGTGTCTTACTATTTCTCACGCATTGGTATCTTCAACTTCACATGAAACCCTATATGTCACACCTAAACCTATAAAACAAACCCTTGCTATCCTACAAAACACTCAAGAAATCATTAAATCTACAAATAAATATTCAAATTCTTGATTCAAATTGAATTTAGTGGTCACCTCATTCATGAATCACCAAACATTGCACTACATTTCAAACTCTATGTAGCTCTCAAAGTTCTTTGTGCTAATGTACATGAAACTATCCCTTGACCTAGGTTAGACCTTGTGCCTCAAAACTAGTAGTGGGATATACTAATTCATCCCAATAGAAACCTTTATGTGAAAATGAAAAAATCATATTTATTCCTTCGTACGTTGTGTATGCAACATGAAAATGTATCTATTACTTCCTTAGTTCAGTAGAAGGTAGATAGATAGGTGTTTGATAGATAACAAATGCCTACATTAGATTTGTGTGTGTATATGAGTTATTACTTTGAAATTTATACCTTATTATTGGGAAAGGTCGACCAAAAAAATAGAATTTGAAAGATAAAAGAGTAAAAAATTGGCCAATGAAGAGAAAACAATATAAAATTAAGAGGGGATAAAGACCCTACATAAGGGTCGGGACTGTATGTACAGTTCCAACCTTATTGTGCAATTTTTGGACCAAACTTAGATATAATAGAACAATAAAATATAACTACCAAATATATTTGTAAAGTATCTTAGAATCAATCCAAAGAGGTAAAATAGTAAGATACAAGGTTAAATCAAGCCACAAAGAGAAATTTAACAAAATATTGATGGCACTAAGACCTTGTTCTATTGTTCAAAACTCGTGTACATATAAATCTAATAAATCATGATGTGATAATGATTTTGTGGATATTTTGGTGTTTATATTTTCCCCCCTTTTATGCTAGTAAATGAAATTTAATAATGTAAAGGATAATAATGTTGTACCTAAGAAACTACTGAAGCAAGAATAATTGTAAGCATGTCAAGAGAAAGTAACCATACATGGAAAATAATGTGAGCCATTAGCTGACCCACACAGAGATAAGGGAGAAACATGTCGTAGACATCAAAAGGGGATATTGCAGTTGTAAAAAGAAATTTTTGGAGACATAGGGATTTATACTTGGCATATTTGTAGAGTTGGGGGTGATAAAATCCGCAATAAGGTGTTTGGTTTCAGAGAGAGGTGGGAATTGGGGTGTCCCGACACCAAGGAAAGAGTGTAACATGGCTTTCTAGTTGCCCACTATAATGCTTCCCAATAATGGGACCACATCATTTTATATTGATCTAGATCTTAGATATCTCAAAAACCCATATAAGGTAGAAGGGAAATGATGTCTCATTGCCCCCACCATGTAATTATATGGGTCTATTCTTAGAAATTGTAGTATTGGTGCTTTGGTAAATTTTGAATATTTGATTTTCACCCAACATTTATAGAAAATACAATGGTGTTCAATGTTTGTGGCTATGTACAATTCGTTCCTAGTGCACTTTTTATGCTCATGAGCGACTGTTGGGTGATAGAATTGGATTGAAATGTGTGACAAAGAGAGATATAAGGCCTTGCATAGATAACTTTACTTGATTTGTGTGTAATTTATACAAAGGAGGATGACCTTGTATAACCAATCCATTGAGTTTTTATTCTTGATTTAGGAGAAGAAGAGCATACGACCATGTATGCTTAACTTATAGATTTTCTCCCTTTCGGTGAAAGGGAGAGTGTGAAACACTTTCACTTGAGATGAAAGTAAAGAGTTGAGAGTATTTTAGAGATTTTATAATGTAGTGTATAAGAATTGTGATCTAAGTAATATGATTTATAATATTGAATAACATAATTGATAAGAGGTAATGACATTGTATGTGTTCAATAGGGTCATATTTAGAGTTATTATAGAAAAACATGTGCACAATCGTATATGGTGTGCAGTGAATTGTTGTGATGTATCAATGTGGAAGTAGTCAGGAGCATGACTACAATGCTACAAAAAAAAATGTAAAATGGGTAGCTGAGGCCCATGATATGGATCATATTATTGTGAAGTTGTGGTTGGAGCATTAGGGTAGGTAGTAGGTTAACTTGCTTACTACTACAAACAATTTTTAGTATAAATAGTAATTTGGAAAAGTAAAAATTATGTTTCATTTGGTGATTATGATTGAGTGTGATAGGAGCTTTGAGCCTACAAAGATGTCGTGAGCCAGTGAGGCCATGAAATCATGTTTTGAGTGGGTGGGAAATGCTATCAAGGCATAGACTACACATGAGCTATTAAGTGTAATAAAATTTAATTTGTGCGTGAAATAGGACCATTTTTTAATGTTTTAGTAAACATTGATGAAACCGTACCAAATTTTCTGGTTTTAGACTTGGGGCAGAACCTACGGAACTATATGATTCTGACAAGGAATCATACGATCCTAACCTAAGAGGTATGGTTCTAAGTAATGTAACAAAACATCACGATGTAGATGTTTAGATAATATGTGTATATTTTATTAATGTATGATTGTTTTTTCACTATTAGATGTACTAATATGATGTTTGGGTTGTGTTATTTGTGTTTGTAGAGAGATATCCATGCATAAGAGTTCTCTAGAGGTTGGAATATGATGACATTATTTTCCTTAGGCTTAGATGATGTGGGTTAGGATATATTATAAATGGTTGGATTACAGGTTGTGGCTAAGTTAGGAGAGATATCCTCAAATATTTATTTTATCAAAACATTACATTAGTGGTGGAAAGCAGATACTTGCAAATTTTTCCTCCCAATAGGGGAGATGATAGTTACACTAGAGGATGTTTATTATATTTTGTGGTTATCGATTCTAGATGAGAGGGTGCATGTGCTTCCCCATGACAAGAAATACAATATGAGGCAAGCACAAATATTTTGGGTAGGTTGTAGTGGTATTGGAGAGCCCATGATTATATTGATCTCTATTGTGACTTCTAGTGTTTTGCAAATTTGGAAGTGTATTTACATGTTATTGGCATCATTGTGGTATTAGATGGTGGCAGGGTGTCTATATCATATAAGATGTGGTAGATTTGTTAGGTGATATTTAAGAGCACAAGAAAATATATGTATGGGTTCGATGTGTGTTGGTCCATTTTTACAGGATTCTCTATAGGTTCACATGAGAAAACCATGATGGTGGCGCAACAGTGATTACATTACTACATGTGTGGGTCTATGAGCACATTATTGTTATGCAACCAATTGGTTGACTACATTTAGATTGGGTGTATATAGATATTTTTGTTGTGAGATGGATCATACTAGAGTGAATAGGGTTTGATATGATGACTTATAGATCTATGTTGGATAGGTTGGGGCCATATGATATCATTTAGAGACCATACAAGGATTTTAGAGGGTATCTAGAGGATACTGTGGAGATGTGGTGTACCATGTGGTTAAGGATCAATTTCCCCACCAAGAAGAATTATTTCAATATGATAATGTGACACGACAGTTTGGGATCATGCATAAGGTGCCTTCGGTGTTGTATCCATGGAGGATATCGAACCATATAGCTTATAGAGATGTGGCTCTTAATCAAGGCCAACCCCAACCAAGCTATTGTCCCCACTAGCTAATTAGGTAGATGTAGTTGTTATTTTCAGTGATTAGGTTGATGCAGGTTGTATTACAGTGTACGTAAAGTGGTGGGAAAATACCAAAGGGTTGTTATTGTTTCCTATCGCGGCTATTGATCCAAGAGATCATATTACACCTAGAGGAGTCAGCGGTGCATATATGCCTCCACCCATGGGTGGAGGAGCTAAGGGAGGAGATATGTTCCCATTGGAGATGCGGTGGTGGTTGTCATTGCACAATGTAAGTATTATATGATGTTTTATATTTGATTAGTTACAAATAGAAATAATGTTGTTGACTTGTGAGGTGATGATGTAGGTGTATTGATGATTGTAGGTGATGCATATTAGACCACCATTGTAGATGCATATGTGCATACATTTCTCCATAATATTCTAGGAGATGTGGTAGCAAGAAGTATATTAGAGCATGTGGATGATATAGCGGGTGAGCACGTGTATTAATTTTATCCAGTTGTGGTGGTAACAACCAGATGCATAATACTTTAGAGTGATTGAGATGAGGTCCTAACAAATCATGTACAACATCTTGAGCCCTAACATTTGGTCAAGATAGCGCAAGATTTGTTGAAAATATTAATGGAGTCTTAGTCTTACTATGCATAGGTGTTGACATGGAATGCCACATTACATGAGTAATTGATGCACTATCGAGCAAGGTCATGGTATAGATATTGTGGTGATACCAAAGGAGACTCGAGTTTGTAATCTCTTATGTCTGTTGAGAGAAACCATGATGATGATGAGTATATACACAAAGTGTGATGCCCCCGACTTATTGTATTGAATTTTTTGGACACACACACACACACATACATACATACATATATTTACACACATATATATACATATATACGCTCACGTGTCTACACATACACACATTGATTTTTGAACTTGTGAAAATATTGTGTTTACCATAATGGTTATAGCATTTGTAGCATAGTTGATGAGATGGATAGATGTATATGATTATGCTATGATTGTTATATGTATGTGATTTTATTTAGATGTGGTTTTTTATTAGTTGATGGTATGATATGCACATGGGATAATGTTTATCTATTGTTAAAATTAGTAAGTAATATGTGTGGTGTGTACAAAATCTAGAGTATATGTGATTTGAATATTTGTGAGTTAAGGAATTGATTATGCAATTATCGATGGGTGCATGGTGACGAGAACCCATGATGGGTGGTATGTGTGTAATCTCTACATAATATCTCATGACTATATAGGACAGGAAACCTAATCTTAAGTAATAAGGAAGAGAGGTCCTCATGTGTGCCATGAGGGACGAAGTGAAAGAGTAGCAATAATAAAAGGCATAGATAATGATTGTAGCATATAGGTGATTTAAATATTTTTATGGATAAACAAGTAGAACTATGTGTGATAAGTCACTCTAGAGACTAAAAATGTATCTAGTGTAAGTCAAAAATGAAGCTTGGTCTTAACAAGGCATGTTACCGATGGTGTGAAATAAGTTGTATGAGTTACATGTGCAAATTTTGGTACAAACTTGTGTTCCTTGGTAAGCCATTTGTTTATGGTCTGTGGTAACTCTTGTAGAAGAAGAACTTTATCATGAAAAACATTACTCTATGTATCATTGGAATAATTATTAATGAGAGTAACGCTTGCTACATGAGAATATCATCGAGGAGGTGAAGTAGATCTATCAAAATAGTGTGTCTCAAAAGTGATAATGCCTTTTTATTTGGGTAACTTCAATTTTTGGTCTAATTCATAACATTTGTTGTCATAGTGTCTATTACTATGATGAAAATTGTAAAAATTCCTTCCCTTTGTTCATTCAAGTTGAGGAGAGGGGTGATGGTCATTAGATGGCAACTGGATTAAATCCTTATCTATTAGTGTGAGTAGTATGTTGTGTGTCCAATCAATAGATTTATCAAAATATATCGGTTTACATTCAAGCATAAGAGGATCCTTTGGGCTAACTCTTGGTCTAGGCTTGGTATGATAAAAAGTGTTATTTTACACCAAAAAAAAAACACATAATTTTGGAATATACTCGAATTCCCGAGGTCGTGCTGAGAAAATTGAAATGTGAGAAATGATATGGAAATTAAATAGGTGTATGTGGTAAAATGGAATAGCTAGGGAAGATGATGGATCAAGGATCTATGGATGAGCCAAATCCAAAGCATCAACTTGCAAGTGATGAACTTGCTCGTCAAGGGAAATGAGTTTTTGTATAACCTTAATAGGTGTAATGTTATGGTCAAGGATAATGGTCATGTGTAATTCTCAATCTATGTCAGTGAGATATAAAATACCTTGACCTGGCTGTTGGACCCAAGGGAATTACATGTTTGTCTCTAAATACTCTTCTCCTGAGAGAGTCATATAAGAGTGTCGACAAAGGAATTAGAAGGAAAAATAAGGGTTTGGGAGTCTATCCCAGTCTGCTTGGTTGGCTAAGTCAGCTCAATATTACTCAAATATGGTCAATTTTTTTTCAAGGGCATCTAGCTAGCATATGATTTGAGGGGGGAGAGGGGTGGACCTAAATACTAATGCTTACAAACCAAGATTTATGTCTCCCTAGTATCAATATATGCTTGAGCGATTGATAATTGGCTCAAATATCCTCTTACAAGGTTGGAGCAGACCAGGAATGGTCACGTAGCAACACCAACTCATGAGCAAGGTGAATAAGAATGGAAGTTTGACTATATAGGGCTAAGGACTAAGAATGAGTAGTATAAGCTGCTAGTGATCAGGATGTTGTTTTTCTCTAAGTTTATAAACAACTTTAAATTCTCAATTTTAAATAAAAAATCGTAAAAGAGTCTGAATTAAATACAATACAATTAAATTCCCTTTTAATTAATTAAACTAATTTTATTATTGTTTAAATAAAACAAATACATAATTACACTAACTTTTTATTTTATTTTCTAAAGAAGCTTTTTGAATAAAAATAAAACAATTAAAAATGATTTAATTTTTTAATGTTTTTTGTATTTTTCAAGATTAATTAAAATAAATAAAACATTTAACAACTTTAGAGACAAAGAAAATAAATGAAATCTAAACTATTTCTAAATTTATATATATATATATATATATATATATATATATATATATATATATATATATATATATATATATATATATATATATATATATATATATATTGCCTCTAGAAATGAATTAAATCTAAACAGAGATTGACCATATATGGTTTTCTCTCCGTTGCGGCTTATGCGCAACTTTTACTTTAACTAGGAAGATATTTCCTATTTAAAGAAAAAAAAAATTCTCACTACTGACTTCTACCTTAGGCTTTTGGGATAAGAAAATATTCTCATAACTAGTTCCTTATTCACTGTGAAACCTTCCCTAATAGAACTTCTTTAAATCACATGGGAGAATAAAAATGAAGAAATAAAATATGATTCACACTAATTATTCCTCCAATCTTTTTCCTGTACAGATCCACAGGGATAAACAGGGAAGAGGATATCAGCGGAAGATTATGAAAGAAGTGTTTTGAAAAATACCAAACTAGATAATGTATTCAAGAAGTGATGAAATATTCCACTTCTAAAAATCTAAATATGTAATTTCTTCTAACAACAATAAATAACAACTATTCAAAGCTTCAAAGAATTTAAGTGCAGCCCAATTCTAGTTATTATTGTACTATGGTAGCTTTTCAGAGATGAGATGTGTTTGTTGTCTCCTCAGCTTTAGATCATCTTCCAATGATGAAATCCAAATGATCCAGGGATGTAGGAATAGTAACTAAAAACAAAGAAATCAATAACACTAGTTGTGGCTAGCTTGGTGCAAAGGAAATGACCGAATGTGAGCAATAAGGAAGATCAGAGTAAATGTACTGGTTTATCCGTGGGACCTTTCTCCAAATTTTAGCAACATAACAATTCACTAAAAATATAAAATATCCAACCCATCATATAGGTAAAAGTTTGATTTTTAGAAAATTTTGAGAAACAAGAAGTCAATCTACAAGTGTCAAACAAGAAGTGAAATATCATCCAAAGGAGAAGGATTACAAATTTTAAATTTAGTAAATATAGAAGAGGAATTTAATATGAATCTAACAAGCCCAAAAATATAAAATTTGAGTTCAGAAACAAGGGAGAAAATCATGCCCGAAATCAAAACACACATTGTAAAACACATGTTTTAACTCTCGGTTATAAGGTGACAGGACCGTCGTTGTAGCTATAGGGATGATCATGCAACCATTGTGGAGATTATGTAACCACCTTTTTTGTCAATAGGGGTGGTTGCGTAACCACCTATCAGAAGGGGAGGTTGCACAACTGCCATGATGGTTGTGCATGTAACCAATGTCAAGTGAAAAGGAGCTCAAAAGAGGGCTGATCAGTAATTTTAAACAAAAATAAACTCCATAACTTGGAAAAGAGGATGAACTGAGTCATAGAAAGAAGGGAAATGAGAGAGAGGGAAGGATATGGACTTCACTATTACCTTAGAAGAGGTTTTTTTATCATCATTTGAGACATATCATGTTCTTCTGTATTACACCATGTAATTTTTGGGTGCACAGATATTTCCTACTCGGAAGAGCATTTTAGTCATGAATGGGCTAAAACATGATCTATGAGAATGGATCTCCCAAATGGGAGGGTTATAAAATTTACCTTATCCGGCCACATGTCTGTTTCGATGCTAGCCGAGCCTTCCCGCTACCTTGCAAAAGAGAACGGGAATCAAGTGCAATAGTAAAATAATTTTGACCACAATTTTGAAATGAAAAGATAAAATTACTCACCATTCATGTGGGGTGAGAAATCTACATGTCTTACACTCACCAAATTTGCATACACTCACTGAAAATAACATTATAAAACCAAAATATTTGTTTTACTATATATGTCATTTTCTTATTTGTAAAAATCATTTGTGCTTTGCAACTTTGCTAAATTTGGAGCTCTGGATTCCCAGTGACTTTTTCACTCATGAGTACAGTCAAAATGATGGGGATTCAAACACAACTGGCAGCAAACCTAGTAGTGGCAACGGTATAGGGGCAAGAACAGGTGAGTTATAAACATTTCTTTATTTTTGTCCTAAACTCTTACTGTTTCTTGAAATTATCTCTAAGGGGAGATTTTGAACAAACTTATAGTCAAAATGTTTGTTAAAGGGGTGAACCTTGTAGGTTTTGTAATTTATTTGAAGTAATTTTCTCATTTTATCAAATTTTTGACATTAATTATTTAAAGGGCACGATTTTGGCATGTTTTGGTAATTACACAACCACCACGATAGATATACATGACTGTTGTGACAGTTGTACAACCGACCACTCTGTGTAAAGAGGCAGTTACATAATGCCGCGGAAGTTATGCAACTGCCACTTTACTAAGAGGGGTGGTTACATAACTATCCAACTTTTACCATGGTTAAGGGAAAATAAATAATGTTTCATTGTTTTTATTAGTGTTTTATTGTTTTTGCAAGCTTATTATATGTCAATCAAAATCTGACACGCACTCTTTTTTTCCATTTTGTATGGATTCAAGGAACCTACATGAGATGGAGCATAGCTCAGAGAGTAGGAGTGACTTGTTATAGTACTCCTTTTATTGACACTGACTAAGGTAGGCCTATTAGAGAGGGGTGGGATATGGACGTTAGCTCAGACTAGACCAGTTGCCCCAATAATTCAGATTCTTTATGAATTTCTAACATACTGGGACATGGATTGGAAAAATTTCTACTTCCTTGTCATCTATGGAGATTAGACCATCACCAATTTGGAGGATTTCTACCATATTTTGGGTGTTCTTGTCATGGGGAGAAAATTGGCACTAAAAGAGCCAACTCATCAGATGAGGCTTGCAAATCAGCCACTTACTTGAGGAGATGCACAGGAACTCAACATAAGCACCAAGAAGGGGGTCATATTAGCTGTAGTGGAGGGTGCCCCCATTCCTAGTCTGCGCAAGGCCATAATTGGTATCTTGACCTCGCGTTTGATTAGGGATAAGGGGGAGACAAATTTATATTATGTTTTGGAACCCATTGTGGAGAGCATTGAGAAACATGGTAGGAGATTTGTATTGGGAGCATGGACATGTTGGGAGACTACCTATCAGGATTTATACTAGATTGTTAGATGCATATCCATACTTTACTCAGTCACTCAACATTGGTCATGTCTTGGATTTATGAGAAAGTATTCCCCTACCAAAGGGGCATTGGGATAGTAGACCTTGCAAACATCAAAGTCAACTAGATGGGTTCGATATGGATCCCTTTTAGGGCCACACCACAAACATCAAGTACATTGACCACCACAGACATGGTGGCTCAGCCATACCAGTGGATTTTAGGACAATTAGGGAGATGAGGCAGTCACACTGACTACTTGTGCATCCATTACATATTTAGTCAACTATGGCAGATTAAGTAGAGACTCACTTAGTAATACGAGTACCCCAACAGTTTGGGTTACCCTTTATTGATGCATTTCATGTAGTTTTCATCATGTTTAGAGGTGTTAGGGAAGCATCAGCAAGTCACATGCACCGAATGATATGGATAATTATAATTTCAGGTGTTACCATTAGGACACCTGGAGTTGCATGTGAGCCATCTTCCAGAGGTGGGATTAGACCACCCCAAGTTTTATACATATTGAAGATTCTCCAATATGGAGTGAGGAGGAGGAGGTGAAGATAGATTCTAGCTCAGGTGAGGATTCAGACATTGATTGTCAAGGTTAGTGGGGATGAGATAGAGGATATCAGAGTTAAGAAGGAGTAGCTCAAGGAGGATTCCATTCAACCAAAGGAGACGGAGGAGGGAGGAGGAGGAAAACGAGGGGCCTACAAAGGCCGAGGAGGTGGTGCTCCTAGACCTAGTAATTAGGTGGTGGGAGATCCTAGTTATTTATCTTACTTTTATCCTTCATCTCTATAATTTATATTAGAGTTATTTACTTAGACGTTAGTAATTGTCACTTGTTCCTTTCTTTTTATTTTTTTTACTAATTTTACACTATAAACTTACTTTTTGTAGCTACTCTTGAGGGATGGCATGATCTTATGTAGGACAGATGAACTTGGATTTGTTTTTCATCCCTTCTGGACATATCCCAGGAGACTCTACTGATATACCCAAGACTCCTAGACACATATTAGCTGCCACACCGATGTCTTCGCACTCAGCTTGGAATGTGGCAGGAGAGATTTCTCAATTGAAGACCGAGAATGCAGTGTTGACACAATAGGTGAAGAAATTCCAAGATAGGGAGAGATGGAAATGATCCTCACGTAGCGGGGGCTACTGGCACTAGACAATCTCTCATGTGCATTTTTACCGCTCGACACATGGAGGCTCTCATGTCTGACCTAGCAGGACTCACCACAGGAGCCGTAGTAGGATTCCTTAACCTGCCACTTCACGAGGTATCTTGTAGAGATGGATATATCAAGTTTCTTTATTTATTTTGTCCCATTTTTGTGTATATACCTATTTTTTGGATTTTGGGATCATGATTGAGCATTTTGATAACACTTTCCCTTCAGGTTTGATGACATTGTACTTAAAAATTGACATACATATACACACACACACACACACACACACACACACACACACACACACACACACACACACACACACACACACACACACACACACACATATCCTGTCGAATTTTTGCGTAGTATGCTTATTACTTTATCTCATTTGTGCTCTCTAGTATGGTTAGGAATGTTCATATATTTTTGAATTTTTTAAATAAATGTTATGGATGATAATGTAATATGATAAACAAAATGATTGCTAAAAATACACACATGGTTCAAAACATATTTAGAATGCTTTATTTTCTAAAAAAATTTTAAACATTCCATTTCATTGGCAGCATATGTTATAGACTGATATGATGTTGAGACCTTTTCACTCCATTCATGACCCCACACAACTAGTAAGATGTGAGGGCTCATCACCAAGATCCACAAAGGACATGAGAAGTATAGGTGAATTATGCATAACATGATAATGAATGAACAAGAGACACAAGCTTTAACTAGAAACTTTATAGGGAACTTACAACTTGACTTAAATCAAGATTAACTAACTAGATCCAAAATGATTTACACTTGTATGAACCTCAACTAGAATTAGATCAAATGATGGGCTACTGATTAGCAAATCTATTTCAGGAATGATTGTCTCTCCTTAACATGAACATCTAAATCATTTTCTTGGAGAATTTCATACATTCAAACACTTTATTTTTTTCTGTTGCTTTTTTATTTTTATATATATATTTGAATAGAACCCCTATAGCTTGCCCCATGCTATTATAAGAAGCATGAGTTCATCACTGAGGATAAAATGTAGGAAATTAAGGGTGTCTTCCTCCTTTCCCTTGCCTCATGCTACTAGTAAGAAGCATGGGATCACCACCAAAGACTTTGGGAGGGATGAAACATGTGATATTTTTGTGATAAGAATATTCATATGAGCTCCTTTTTTAATTTTATTTTAGCCTCATTCTCATATTGTGTTTTTTAGGAAGGAACTATTTGTTCCCCAATCTCAACCCCACATAACCAGTAATATGTGAAGGGCTCACCACCAAAGGATGAAATGGGTGAATATAGAACTTAGGTGAAATGATTAGAAGTTTCTTCTCATGGAGAGACTTTTAGGGAGGGATTTTCTATCAAGAAGCTTCTAGAAAAGGTTACAAGTGAAAACATGTGAATTGGGAGAAACCATGAAAAAAGTAAACTATGCAAGACCTCTGCGGGTTTAAAATTAAAACTTGTCTCATGTTTAATGATGATGATGATGATGATGATGATAGATGATTAGAGAATATGGATAAGATGTAGAAATGTATGATTGATATTTTTTCCAATGTATGATAAGTTTAAAATTTGATAACAAATGAGCGAATCCATAATATGATTTCAAACCAATGATAACACAAACAACATATACATGGTGGAAATGCAATGAGGAAAGTGTGGATATGTAACATCTATATGTAGAAATTTTTAAGGTGGAGTGAGTTGACAAATTCTCACAAACTTCATCACCCTCCAGAGTGCACAAATGGTAAGCACCATTATTGAAATATTTGGTCACTTGGTAGGGGCCTATCCATTTTCAGGTCTAAACTTCTTACCTTCATCCAACCTTTTTTTATATGACTAATCAAGCCTTAGCACAATTTCACCTACCTAAATTGGATGCTCGTAGACCTTCTTATTGTATTGTCAACACATTCTATGTTGCATAAACCCGATGATATTGTTTGGATCTGAGCCTCTTCTCATATAGGTTTTCTAAATCCAGTTAGACATGTGATTTTTATATTTTTCTTCATCTAAAATTCCTTACAAAGACACATGAAGACTAGGTAGTTCTACCTCTAAAGGAAAAATTGCTTCTGCACCAAAAACTAGGAAAATGGCATTTCCCTATTGTTGTGTGTGGACCAAAGTCCTGTATTCCCATAAGGATGGAAATAAATTTAAGTATTAATATCTCTTATTCTCCTTGACCATATTTAGGAGAATGGACTTCAATGTCTTGTTTGTAGCCTCATCCTAACCATTGGCCTGAGGGTAATACAAGGAAGCAGTGTGATGATAATCTTAAACTTCACACATAATTCATGTACACCTCATCATTTTTGAATGGGGAGCCATTATTTGAGATAATGACTTGTGGAATACCATATCTACAAATGATTTGATTCAAAATGAACTTTTCTATGACTGAACCAGGGACTATGGTTAGAGGCATAGCCTCAACCCACTTTGTGAAGTATTCAGTGGCTGTAATAATAAAATTATGGTTGTCTATGGAGGTAGGGGATAATTTCCTATCAGATCCAAACCCCATGTGGAGAATGGCCAAGGTGTGACTATGGGTTACAGAGCTTGAGATGGAATATGTATGGAATGGGATAATTCTTGACATTTTTTTACATTTTCACACATATTCCATGGCATCATGCTCTAGTTGTGCCAAAAAGTAACCCATCTGATGAATCTTTCGGGAAGTTGAATGCCCACCAAAATATCCCCACCATAGAATCCATTGTGGGCCTCATCAAATAATTATTTCTACTTCTTCCTCATCCACACATCTAAGAAATAGGTCATCAAAGGATTTTTTATATAAATTCTTCTATGATCACATACTTGGTGGTTATAACGCGAATTCATCAGATTTGTTTTAGGAATTATCCCCTTCTGGGTATGTCTGATCTACGATGTGATTTATTATATCCAAATACCATGGGCATGAAAAAATTGCAGATTTGTCAATATAGTTGATGCATTCATCAGGGAAGTCAAGATCAACCAACTCACTCAAGTCTAAGGGGTTGTCATTAGTCCAGTCAATCATGATTTTCCCTTGACCGATTTCTGATTGATGTAGGTGAGCTCAAACTCATTCATGAGTGTTATGAACCTACCATAACTTTTTAGAAAAATTTTCTTACATCAAGAAGGTCCACAACTGATCAAACTTGACGATAACCCTTGTTTCTTGATTGAGCATGTAGTGCCTCAATTTTTGGTTGCAAAGATGATGGCAAGAATTCCTTCTCTACTTGAGTATAAGGAGTCTCATAGTCTAGAAGTACACATTGATGAAATAAATGGAACATGTCACCAAGAATCATCATCATTTTTGTGCTATACATGCATGTAATTGAAACATCCATAGCTCTAAAATAGATAATTGAGGGATGATTAGACTTGGGTAGCATGAGAGTTGGCAGAGAAAGTAAGAACCATGTTTTACCAATTCAAAGGCATTATGGCACTCTTCTATCCATGTTTTGTAACAAATTTTCTTTAATAACCCATTAATGGGGTGTATGACATATGTGAGGTCAAGCAGAAACCTTCAGATTAGCCCAATCTTTCCTAAGAAGGATCTAATACCAGACTCATATGTGGGAGGATTCATTTCAAGGATCACACAATTTTTGCTAGGTCTACATCAATTCCTTGAGAGGATATGATGTATCCTAGGATTTTACCTCTTGTAACTCCAAAAAAACATTTTTTGGGATTCAAAGTGACACTGTATTCAATTAAATGTGAAAGGATAATCCAAAGAACCTCCTGGTGATCTCCTCTCTTTTTAGCCTTTTCCAAGAGATCATCAATGTATGTTTCAACAATCTTATGAATGAGGTCGTGGAATATGTAAGTTCATGGCCCTTTGATAAGTAGCACTGACATTCTTTAGGATGAAGGGCATGACTACATAACAGAAGGTTCCCCAAGGAGTGGTAAAGGTTGTCTTCATCTGGTCTTCTTCAAAGATTCTTATTTGATTATATCCCAAAAATCCATCCATGAGGGATAAAAACTCATAACCAGTTGTGGTATCAACAATGACATCGATAGACGGTAATGGGAAATCACCCTTAGGACAAGATTTGTTAATATCTTTGAAATTGATACAGATTCTTATTTTTCATTTTTCTTGAGAACTAGGACAATGTTAGACAACCACATGGAGTAATCCACTAGTTTGATAAACCCTACTTGTATAAGTTTAATAACTCTTCTTTGACCATTAAGGTGACTTTTGGCTTCATTGGTCTCAACTTTTGTTTTATCAGTTTAGCATCGGGTTTAGTAACCAAATTATGAACTACCACATCAGTGGAAACTCATGTCATGTCTTTATAACTAAATGAAAGGCCCGAAAGAATGTTATTTGATCACCTTGGTATGATCTTCTATTTCTTTCATGGATAATGAAGAACCAAGCTTCATAATTCTAGGCTCATCCTCCATTCCAATGTTAATGTCAATTGTGCCTTCTATCAAGGAGGCATTCCCTTATTTGAACTCAAGGGGAGTGAGAGGTAATTCAAGAGGTTCTGTCTTCTACCTCATAGAATTCGAAATCTTGTAGGAAGGAAGTGGACATAGTCTTATCCCCAAAGTAGGAAGAAGGATGTGGAGTGAGAGAAAAAACCCTCTTGTGATGTGTAGAGGAAGATTGTTATACGCATGTAAGAATCCTAGAATCACCTCATCATTTTCAAAAAAGTCCAAAGTGACAAGTTCATCTTTATTTTATACATAAGGTAGTACCATTGTATTTGGAATATTTTGAATTAGAGGCTAGGTCCTCATAGAAACAACAAACTTTTTTCCTTCAAACCCTCATATGGGAAAAAGTGAGAAGAGAAGAGACATAGATCAGCCAACTGGTTTCTTTTTCTAGGAATTTCTTCAATAGAGATGAAGTTGAAGTATTTACTTATTTTGTGCACAATGGTTCTAGAGCTGGATATGTTCTTCTCTAGTTTCATATATTTTTGAGACTTGATTGGATATTAACTGGGAATCTCCTAGGACTCTAATATTTTTAACACCCATCCTCTTGGCTACAATGAGGCCAAGGAGTAAGGATTCATATTCTACTCCATTATTAGTACATTCAAAATCTAACTTGAAATCAAAAGGCATGATCTTCCCTTCTGAGAAGTTAATATCACCCCTACCCCCTGCCCATATCGGCATTTGGCTCCATCATAATGGAGTGTCCAATAAATTGTAGGAAAAATAGACCCTTCATTACCTTCAGGGGTTTCTTCCTGCATCTCTGATACCTCTACCATGCATATGTCTAGAAAATCATCCACAAGGAGATAGGTTGGAAAAAATACTCCCCATCCCTTGTGAATCAAAGGGGAGAGTAATAGGTAAGTCATTTTCTAATAACTTTACAATTTCTTCCATTGTTTTGGTGGATACAGTTTCCACCATGGTGACCTTACCATCACTCTTTTTTGTACCTTCAATCATCTTAGGCTTATCAGTTTCACCTTTCTAAACTGATTTTGTAGTCATGACCAACTCCTTTGTAGGAGGTGGTTTGTTTAGCAAATTGGATGGAGTTCAAACTCTAAATGGATTTCAGTTTTCTTTCATGAGATTATCTAGGTGAATATCAAAGGGTTTAGGATCATCCTGAGAAACAAAAACCTTTCCTAAATGAAGGAACCTGATCTCTTGGAATAACATGGATGGGATTTCCTTCATCCTATGGATCCATGGCCTTCCTAGAATCATGTTATAATTCATTTCCCTATCTATGATATAAAATTTTGTTAAAATAGTTTTTGGTCCAAGGGTAACTAGAAAAACTATGGTTCCAATTGAAGTGGATTTAGAGTTGTCATAACCTCACAACATGTTCCTAGTAGAAGATAAATTGGTTTCTCCATATCCTCATTTTTATAAGAAAGAGAAGGGGACTATGTTTACCACATTTCCATCATCAATCATATCTCTTTTAACATAATTTTATAAACCCACACTTGTAGATACAATGTGGGATCCCCTCTTTATGTTATCTCATAGGATCTGAAGACATTTTACTTATGTCAAATATGAACCTTGTGTCCTTATCATTCTGTCCCAGGGGATATACATCGAAATCAATGTGATTAATTTGATCCTCAGGCGGAGGCATGATGTGAATTAGATGGCCAAGGATCAATGCTTCTAATAAATCCAACGGTGGGTTGGGGAGTTCTTCAACAGATCTAGAAAGGAGATATGAGAGAAGGTCTTATTAAGATCTATGATTAATTCATATGCTCCCATGGGCTTGGGAACTACAAGTAAATCATCTTGTACTAAAGGATAGACATGGAGAGGTTGCAATGTATATTCCCATTGTGGTCATTACATTGATTTTTAATTTTTTTTCCAATTCAACCAATCCCACAATTTTTGTCTTGTTCCTTTTGGTCTAAATTGGGGGAAAACTCGAGAGTTATCAAAATTCAAAGCCTCATGGTTCGTGAGTTCCTACAGGATTTTTTTTTAACATTTTGAGGGTTCACTTTATCATCTTCAAGAAACTTTTGGGAAAGGGTCCTGATAAATTCCTAAGTTTTCATTTTGAGGTGCAATGGGTCCTGTATGACTGTGAGATCCTTTAGGGTTTGCTAGAAACATATCTATGAAAAGTTTTAGTTGATCCTCTTAGGAGTCTTTGGATAAATTTATTGCAATCCCTATAAGAATGAGCATCATGACCAATAACATGGTGAAATCTACAATATAAATTGGAGTTATAATCCCTCAGTCTTTGGTTTGGACTCTGTTGTTGGTTATAACCCTAATTGTTGTTTTGGAATTGGTTGTTGTAATTGTAGTTTGAAGCCCCTTGACCACGGATTTTGATATTGGTTTTGGCCTTGGGCTTGAGCTTGTTGAGGGGGGGATGGTTAAAATCAATTGCATTAATAGAAGGGGCAGGGATATTATTCCTTTGATTCCCTATGTTCTTATTATTGTTATTTGTTGTTACCAGTGTTCATGACATTGGGTTTCTTCGGTTGATCAATAACATCATCTATGGTGACACCACATGGTTTGATTTATTACTTTAATTCCTTGATTATTATTTGTATTACTCATTGATAATTTTTGTTGTTTTGATTAGGATTTATCAAATTCCCATTAGGACCGCAGGTTTTCATCCACTATCAATGGTTGCTTTGGTCAATGTGAAGAAAACTCTCTAATACTTCCTCATAGTTGTAGAAAGGGAACTTTACACTTCCTCCTTGGTTTCTTAGTTAAGCGAGTGGAGAAAGAGGTCACATAGTTCTGTCTGATCCATGTTAGGTGCACTTGCAGGAAGAATAAAGGACTTGATGCCACCTCTAAATGAAGTGGGCAGTGGATTCATTTTTCTCCTACTTGATATACAGGAATTCCCTGATTCCAGTTACAACAATTTTTTCATGTCAAAGGCCTTAATGAACTTAGAAAATAGTTGTTTGAAAGAGTGTATGGAAGCCTCGAGGGATGTGATAATACCAATCTAGTGCAATCCCTTTAATGGTTTTCAAAAATATTTTGGCCACCACTACATCCCATGGAAGGAGTTCTCTAACAGTTGTGGTGTAGGATTTTATGTGAGCATTTGGATCTCCCTCTCCTTTAAACTTAGGAAGGTTGGGCAATGGACATGGAAGGATGACACCCCTTATGGTGAAATATAGGGGCTCCTTCAAATATTTGACATATGTGCCCATTGTGTATGATTCAACCATTGAAGTTCCTTGATGAAAGGTAGGAGGGGGAGAGCTTGGTAAGTTATTGTATAAGCATTGGCCAAGGGCATATGGAGTCCCCTAATAATGCATGAATTGGGATAGGGAAAGACATACACATATGGTTTGGTGACTTGGAATACATGTGTATATAAGGAGGAGTAACATTAGGAAATGAAGTTCATGGGTGACACACTATGGAAATTTGCATTGTTAGGAGGCGTAGCAGTCAGAAATGAATTCCCAACTAACCCATGTGTGGGATATGTGTAAGATGGATGAGGGGTAATTCCTAGTGTACCCAATCCCATGAGAAGATCACCTAGGTTAGAATTAACTAGAAAACCTTGCTGTGGTGGTTGTTGAATTGGTTGAGAATTGGTAACAGGAATGTAATTTTGATTACTGGTGTGATAATTAGTATTTTTCAAGGCTATTGATGTGTAGGTTGTGAGGCTTGGGAAATTTATAATTCTCTAATCCTTCCTACCAATGTAGAAATGACATCGTTGGGTGAAGGTTGTGACCCTTGTTTGGGCTATTATGTTGTGTATTATTTGGTTGAGGGGATGTATGATACCCTTTTATGAATTTTTCGTTCATTGCTTCCCCCTTTTGTGGTGCATTTTCTAATTTTTACGGGGTTGAGGAGGCATTGTTTTGTTAAAATAACTTTGGTATATGCCTACATCCTATCCAAGGATCCATCTATGGCATTAATTCCTCATTTATTTGGGAAAACCATGCCAAAATCCTCATCATTAGTTTGTAAATAGGATGGAATGGAATCAGATTACATGTTTATTTGTGGTCTCGTTAAAAATCATGGGTATAGCCCTTGTTCTCACATGAAAGTCATGTTATTGGAGCTAGAAATCTCCGCTTGTGGACCTTGATAGGTTGATGGTTGGTCAATTTATTCAATCCTTACACTAGAAAGGGGATTTGACATTTGAGTAGAAAAGACACATAACGTTTTGAGAATAATTATCAACCCACCCAGATAGTGAGGGTGACTGTTGAGAATTCACATGAGTGTAGTAGGATTTTAGACCAAATATGGGCATTTATAATCAATCCAGGGGGTGTATGAACACCCACAAAATAATGGGAGAGGGAGAAGGTAGAACAAATTCTTGGACATGAGAAAGAACTAGTCCTTCACTCGAGCTCATTTGTACACCAAAAAAACAACACGTAATTCCAGATGTACTCGAACTTCTTGAGATCATGTCGAAGACATATGAAATTGTGAGGAACGATATGTAAATGGAATAGGTATATGTGTTCAAGTGGAATAGGTGGGGATTTTGACGGATCAAGGGTCTATAGAAACAATCCAAATGTCAAAGGATCAACTTGCAAGTGATGAACTAGTTTTTCAAGGGAAATGAATGCGCCATCTAACCTCAATAAGCATAATGCTACGGTTAAGGATAATGGTTGTGCGTGATTTCTTGATTTATGCCATGTAAGACCAAAAATACCATGGCCTATCTATCAAACCCAAGGTAATTTCCTGTTCATCTATAGATATTCTTCTCATGAGAGGGTCATACAAGATTGTGGATGAAGTATGTAGAAGGAAAATTAAGGGTTTGGGCATCTAGCCCGGTTTATTCGATTGGATAAGTCAACCCAATATTTTGCAACTATGGTCAATAGTTTTGTTAAGGGTGTCTAGTTCCGGCCTATAATTTGAGGGGTGAGAGGGTTAAATCTAAAGACTAATGCTTGTAAACCAACATTTAAGTCTCCCTAGTATTGGTATATTCCTGGGGATTGATAATTGGCTCTAATAGCATCCTACAAGGTTGGGGTGGATCAAGAACGGTCATGTAGCAACAATAACTCGTGAAAAAGGTGAATGAGACTGGGAAGTTGATTGAATAGGGACCTAGGGACTAAGAACAGGTAGTGTAAGCCATGCTATTAATTGGGATGTTGTTTTTCTCCAAGTATCTACACAACTTTAAATTCTTGATTTTAAATAAACAATTACAAAAGAGTCCCAAATTAAATAAAAAACAATTAAATTCCCTTTTAATTAATTAAACTACATTTTCTATTGTTTAAACTAAAACAAATACACAACTATACGAACTCTTTTTAAAAATTATTTTTAATGTACCTTTTCGAATAAAACCAAAACAATTAAAATGATCTAAGTTCCTAATGTTTTCCTATTTTTTAGGATAGATTAAAATAAAATAACTTTACAGACATAATAAATTAAAGAAAATAAATGAAATATAAACTATTTCCAAATTAAAAGAAATCTATATTTCCTCTGGAAATGAATTAAATCTAAACAGAGATTGACCCAGGTATGGTTTCCTCTCCATTGTGGCTTTTGTGTAACTTATACTTTAACCAGGAAGATATTTCCTATTTAAATAAAAAGAGTTTCTCCCTATTGAACTTCTACCTTAGGCGATTTTAGGAAAAGAAAATATTCTCAGAAGAAGTTTTCTTATTCACCGTGAAACCTTCCCTACAGAACTTCTTTTAAATCACACAGGAGAATACAAATGAAGAAATAAAAGATTATTGGCACTACTTATTCCTCCAACCTTTTTCCTATGCAGATCCATAGGGATAAGCAGGGAAGAGGATATCAGTAAAATATTTATGCAATAAATGTTTTGACAACAATACCAAAATAAATAATTTATTTGGGAAGTGATGAAATCTTCCACTTCTAACAATCTAAATAAGAAATTTCTTCTAATGAAAATAAACAAAAAAGTATTGTAAATATTTAAAGAATTTAAATGCAGCCCCAACTACTTACTATTGTTCTGTGGTAGCTTCCCAAAGGTGAATATGAACTTGTTGTCTCCTCAGTTTTTTATCCCCTTCCAAATATGAAATCCAAGTAATCCATGGATACATAGATACTAACTGACAACAAATAAATCAATAAAATTGGCTATGGCTGGCTTGGTGCAAAGGAAATGATTGATCATGAGCAGTGGGAAAGAACATAGCAATATATTGGTTGTCTATGTGGTTCCTCTCTAAATTTCAGCAGTATAAAATTTAACAAAAAATATCAAATATCCTACCCATCATACGGGGTAAAACTGTGTTTTTTATAGACTCTTGGGAATTATATGTCAACTACAAATGTCAATCAAGAAATGATAACTCAACGAATGGAGAAGGATTCAACATACTAAATTTAGTAAGATAAGAAGAGGGATTCACTATGAATCAAAAAATTCCAAACATAGAAAATTTGACTGATAAATGCAGGAGAAAATTGTTTCCAAAATCAAAACACTCATTGTAAAACATGTGCTTTAATTTTATATTTTAAGGCTAGAGGATCGATGTTATTGACAAAGGGGCGGTTGTGTAACCTCTGCTCTATCAATAGAGGTGGTTTTGTAACCAACATATTCAAATGAGCTTAAAAGGGGGTGAAAGAGTGGTTTGTGGACAAAATGAACTTCTTGGCTTGGAAAATAAGTTGAACTAAGTCATAAGAGGAATAGAAAGGAGAGAGGCAAGAATCTAGATTTCAATTTTACCTTGGAATTTTTTTTATCATTAGAGGAGACATATCATGCTTTTCATGTTCTACTATGCAATTTTTGGGTACATACAGTTACCATGATGCAAAACCTGAACTTGATTTTTATTAGCTATCGATTCTGATGGTGCATCATAAACATGCATTATGGAAGCAATTGTAATGTTGTAAGTTGAATGCTTATGTTTATGTGGGAGTGTAAGCTCTTATTCTAGATCAATAACACTGAGATAAAGCTAAATAAATGAATTGCATGTGTTGTAATGTAATTTTTCCTTGAAAGGTTGTATGAGACCTCGACAAAAGATATATTTCATATCTAGGTAAATGTGTTAATATAATAATAAGTGCATGTTCACTTTGAAAATTAAGATATAGTAAAATATAGAATCCATATTATCTTGATGTTAGGAGGGTAAGCACTCATATGTAACCTTAGGGCCTCTATTACAACTAAAGTGGGCTAGAAAATCATATTTAAGATCTAAAAAAAATAATGAGAGGTCCACTAAGAAGGTGTGTAAACAAATACATAGCATCTCTAGTGAGACTCTTAGGGAAATCCTTGAGAAGCAATCTATAATTGCTATTGGAATCCATAAGTGCCATATGATGCTTAAGATGTAGATAAGGATCTGAGTTACCATCAAAAAATTGGATTGAAGGCATGAAAAAATCCCCAAGGAGCTGAGATTGAAATATTTTACATCGAATAGGATTGCCTTAAATCGTATTGAACTCAATGTTAACATAATAATCTTTGATCTCTAAATTCAAGTATGTAATTTTCAATGCAATTATCCTACCACATGTATAATAGAGAGGACATCTTTAGGAGGTATAACATAGACATTTAGAGTCTCATTCAATGGATGTACTTTACCATTAATATTAGCCATATGAACAATATTTTGTTTGAAAGCAATATGGGGTAATGTGTCATTGGGTAGAACTTGGGGTTCTATGGGTTTGATTGCACATTGAAGCTCTAAAGGAGTAGTACTAATATCCACAAGAAAAATAGCCAAATAGGAGACAAAAGTAGACTATTTGTATCACATGTAATTTAAGGGTAATCAACATGTTCATGTTTTCTAAGATAAATAGGAACAATGTCGTCATTATGCACATTATCATCTACAAGTGGTGGAGAATAAATACTAGTAGAATAATTTTATTTTCTTTCAAAAGTTGTATCAATCATAATATGTGCAATATGAATAGAATCGTTTGCAACATTTTTGCATTCAAGAGTATTACTAGAAGCATTAGTGATGCAAGAAATATCATTTCTTTCACATTCATTGGGAATAGTAGAAACACAAGTAGAATCATGAACAAGTGAAATAGGGATGTTACAATCAATGTCGTTATTTTTGCATGCAAGAGGAAGAGTATAAACTCAATTGTGTTCATTTAAATCATGTGCAATGAAAGAAAAATCATCATGTGTGTCATCACTAGGGTATTGAATAGGAATGGATTTGAAATCATTATCATAAACATAAGGAATGCCATTAATTAAGGAATGAATTGAAGGAATATCATCCATATGTAAGATGGAAATAGTTTCATCATCACTAGAGTATATAGGATCTATGACAGTATGAGGGGCATCTACGAGTGGAGGGGAAGGTGGTTTTTCACCATCACTTTCCCAAACATCTACATTACCCTTAAAGCAACATTACTAATGGTGCTGAGTGTGGGGAATACAAGTGTCATGTTATCCTCTACAATTTGGAGTGGTGCAATAGGCATAGTGGAAGGAAGTGTCTTATATGTTGTAGTAATGGGAGGTGGTTTTTCATGAACACAATAGGATTTACCTATTGATAATAATTGAATATTATATCCTCCTTAGTAGGAGAGAACAAAGGAACAAAATTAGGAGTAACCTTAGAGTTTGAGATGACCTCATAGCCAAAACTCTTATTTATAAACCAAACAGTAGAACTAGTTGCTCAAGTACGGAAAATAGGAATAGGATGAGAAAGATCAAGAGACTGAAAAACCAGAAGTAGTATGGGCCTGATTAGAGGGATGGTAACCCTTTTGGTTTTTTAAATCCTTAAACCAAGTCATGGTGACACAGAGAACAAGAAAGGTACTTAGAAAAATCACCCACATGCCCTAAAACAACCCTAGGGTTTGGGAAAAAAATAGGCCTAATCAAAGAGGCTACATAAGACCTTGAATTAAGTGAGGGATTTGATCAAAAAGTAGGTTCACCAAAATTTATCAACCTTAGTTAAATTTAATTAGGTTTATTTAATTGATACTACGCTACCTAGACATATAAATACATTAAAATTTATATTATAGATCATACAAGAGAAGTATGTAACATAGCAATCAATGTTGGCCATTTTGGGTAAGTTTTTCATTGAAGTCAAATCACATTAATGGAAAAGGGTCTCATGGTGATGTATGTGTCTTCCTATGATGTTATTCAGTTGGCATTCATGTTGATCAAGTGGTTTTTTGAGTTGTCACAGTGTCCTAGTGCATGTTTGTGTATGTCTAGTCATAATTTGAGTCTTCTCAAGTTGTTTAGAGTGTCTCATGAGGTCATACATGGTCCATATAATGTGTTTGTATTCATTGATTAGATGCATATTTGAGGTCATTGGGAAGCAAACAGTTGAAAACAGGCAATTTAACATGGGTAATTCACTGTAGAATTTTTGGAATACCTTGGCTATGTGGTGAATTTTAGAAGTTAGAGGATGTTTTCATAGTGCTTCATGCCAAGTTTCAGGTTAGTATGTTGAATATTTTTTGAACATATGCAAGTTTTGGTGAAACTAGGTAAGTTTTAGTGTGTTTTTTAAGTAAAGTTGGACTTTCTGATGTTGGTTGTGAATTGCATGCTTTTTTTGGGGACCTAGGCTATTTTTGATAGTTTATTATGTCAGTTATGAAGCTTTCACAAAAATAATGAGGTGATTTGATTGTCACATTTTTATGAACGGTCATTAAGAAGCTAAGTTGGTCTAAAACCCTAACTAGGAGCAGTTGACAGAAATTGAAGTTTTGTGATCAAATTTTGATTAAATCATAAAAAATTATGATTTTATGTTGTAGGGGACTCGTCAAGATTCCCAAAAATGTATGGTTGATGTCATGGTGATATGTGCACCCCACCTAAAAATAGTAGTTTTTGGAGAAGAAGGTTGTAGGAAAAGATGGTCCAAAGGAGTAACATGCAAAATTGATGTTGCATGATGTATGGGAGTTTTTTATTGATTTCCATGGATGTTTTAGGACATTTTCATGCAGTTTTATGGTGATTTGAGGTCCAAATAAGTTGACTGGTCAAAAGGTAGTTTTGGGGTCTCAAATAGCAGGGTTCAATGTTTTGGCCATAACTTGAGCTACAAATGGAATTTTGAGGTGATTAAAGTTGTGTTGGAAATTAGATTCAGATACCTTTCCATTAATATATATATATATATATATGATAAGTTTATTTGACAGGGTTTAAATGACATTCTTTCATAAATAAGTTTTTTGGTACTTCACGATAGGATTTTTTTATGCAAGTTTTATGATTTTTGAAGTATGATATGGATTGGGTGATGCTTCCTATCACTTGAAATGTGAATATGGATTATTTTTTCATCCAATGAATCAATTTTTAGGTATTTAATGTTTTTATAAATGTTTTTATGAGCTAAGATTTGGAAACAGATGTTTTGGCAGGTTGATCTCGTAAAGGCAAATGTTATTATTGTTTGAAGTATTGGATGTTTAATTACTTATAAATTGCTTAGAATTTATTTACATGTTCTTCCATTTTTTTATGGTCACATGGAATGATTTAGTTTAGTATAAGTGATTTGGTGATCAGATGAAGTTTCCAGGGTACTGAAGGGTGAAGGAAACAATTGTTTTGAGATTTGTAAAGGAAACTAGGCCTAGTAAATGAAATAATACGATTTTTTGATTGAATGTGTGACCATATATGAATTTTTTATGATTTATTACTCATATGTAAATTGTTTTGGGTCATTACAAAGTGTACTTTTTATGTAAGGCAATTTTTAAGAATGTGCCCATGGGATTTTGAGCCATTTTTGGCATATGTAATGGGGTTTTAGCTAGGCCAACCTATTTGGGTAATAACTAGTTGTTGTAATTAAAAAAAATTAATGTTATAGAGTTTTATGGTCGAAATTATGATGAGGGACCGACCTCCTTTTGGTAAAGAAGAAGAAATGGCTATAAAAGTCAAGATTGAGCTCATTTTGTGAGCTAGTCTTGCATGGGGGAGTTGTGCGACCTAGAGGAGAGATATTTACAGGTATACAGGAATTATTTGAGGTCAGATAATATGTGTTTCAGATTAAGGAATACATGACAGCACGAGAGAAAAATTTTAGAGGCAAGACAAGTGAAGAAAGAAGGAGAAAGTGCAAGTTTGATGCCCTAGGGTATGAGCTAGGGTTTTTGAGCTGAATTTTTGATCTCCATTAGTTGTGGTAGAAGAATTATCAGATATAAAATATCTTAAGGAGGCTGAGTTGGTGATTGGTCATCCTAGGGGGTTGTAGTCTCCTTGTGGATTGGGTGCTTCACTAAATTAGGGGTTGCTACTCCTTGTAGGATTGGTGCTCTACTAAACTAGGGTTTGATGCTCCTTGTGAAGTTGGTGCTTCACTAAATCACTTTTATTTGTGCAATATAAGTATATTTTTCATGGGTTTTATTCCCCATGAGGGTTTCCCACTTATATATTGTGTCTATGTGTCTCTTCTCATGTGTTATGGTTGTTTTGATGTTTTGTACACTCTAAAAAATAATGGTTGGATGTATGTGATTTGTTAAATGTTAATGGTTTATGATATTAATGGTTAATTTAATGAGAAAATTTTTAGATTGATTCACACCCCCCTCTCAGTCCATTGTGCTTCCAACTATTGGTATCAAAGAAGGTCCTTGAGAAACAAGTCTAGTAGCTTGGAGGAGATCCTAGAAGCACAATACGATGAAGCAAATTAGGAAATAGAATTTAGAACTGAAATGCATGGCTAAGAAGGATGAAGAAACCATAAAACATCTCAAGAGTCAGTGGGAGAAGGCCATTTCATATCTATGCACAAAGGAAGAATAATTTGAAATACTAAGAAACAAGCCCTATGAATTGTGTGTGCATGGACAAGTAGACTTCAAAGAGGTGGTATTTAATCTACAAGCAAATTTAGCATTCCATAGGATGGAGAACATCATATTAAAGACTAAAATCAAGGATTTGAAAAATGTTCTTAAGGCCAAGGAATAATAATATGACAAGCTCAATGAGGAGATTCAAACCCTAAAGATCAAAGAATTTGAGAAGCCTACTCTTACAGATCCAGCAACTGACCCTGGTCCCAAATTAAGTGAAGATGAAGTTTCTCATGGAAAGAAGGTGTATTCAAGACCTAATCCTATTAGACATCCAAATAAAATAAGGTATGATAAATTTCATGGCTATTGTTGTGTTTGTAATGGTTATGGTCATAGAGCAAGGGATTGTATAAATTTCTTTAGTTGTGTTTATCCTTGGAGCAATGGAAAAGAACATGAGAGTGATCAATAAAGGAAGATACAAGAGGTTGTTTGTCACAAATGTCATCACAAGGGTCATATTGTAAGGTTTTTCTCTCATGATTCATTAAGGAAAGTAAAGAGGGTTGTTGTACCCAAAATAATGGAGGTTTGGTTGCCTAAAT
This sequence comes from Taxus chinensis, assembly GCA_019776745.2. Lineage (NCBI taxonomy): Eukaryota > Viridiplantae > Streptophyta > Pinopsida > Cupressales > Taxaceae > Taxus > Taxus chinensis. The sequence continues at coordinate 840,923,804 of CM034147.1, read as the reverse complement.
AAGTCAAAGATGAATCTAATCTAGTCAAGGCAACTGAGAAAAAAATTATTCAAGGTTGATAAGAGGTCTAACCATGTAAATAAAGACAAGGAACCTGAGTTAAGAACTAAATTGAAGAATTATTATGTGTTTGAGAAGCTAACAAGTCTTGGTGTGTGGGACACCTCAAATGTTATAAGGTATGCCAAGTAATTTTATATATTTAAGAGTCTTTCATTCATTTTTGATAGGTTTCTACAATGTTGTGATGTATTCTTGTCTTTAGTCAGTCCATCATGCTTAGTCAAGGTATGTAGGTTCTTGTCACAAGTTTTTTGTGTTAAATATATTTCATTCATGTCAAAAGATTGGTGAATCTAAGTCTTGTTGTCAGAATTGGTGTTTATGTGGTCATCAAAGTCAAAACAAGGTGCCATGAGCTTTTTGTATACTTGAGTCATGTCAAGAGATAAATTATATCAGTGTTAAAATATTACACGTTGTGTCATATGTGAAATGTATATATGCTCCAATGTTTTTAGGTCATTGTCACTTGTAATTTTTGTATATGTAGTTTGTTTCCTCATCAAGTTGTCTTGCTCATGGTATTAAATGTGTGTCTCAGTTGTCAAATTGTGAGTGGGAATAGTTGGTACTGTCAAAAGTTGTGTATGAATTTGAGCTTGTTGACAAAAAATATATGGTATGATATGGTGTCCCTTATGTCCTGATCATTCAAGATGAGAAAATTCCTAACAATGAGTTCATTGAAAAGGTTTTTCGTCTAATCCTGTGAAGAAATGTATTGCAAGACTTGGGTCATTTCCTAGTAGATCAAGATTATTTCAAGGTTTCATAATTTGTAAGCATGATTAATAATCTCTGTCAAAGATCATAAAGGGTAAAATTTTGTAGGTGTTGTGTTCATGGTCAAATGTTGCCTATATTGGTCAAATCAGGTCCATGACAAGAGGTTCATAATCATGAATTATGTTTTGAAGTCAAAGTTGTTCTCATGTCATCAATGTGTCTAAGTATGCTAGTATTCCATGTTTTAGGTCAAATCCTTGAAATTTTTGGTCAGCTACCTTTGAGTGAGTGAAATGTTATCATCAAGCTTGAGTTGATACTCTTGATGTCTATAAGGCCTTATTTTGGTGTTACAAAGAAGAAATCACATTCTATAATACTAAGTTTGTGGCAAGATGTCTTTGGACCACAAAAATCCTAATATGTTCTATCTGTGAGTACCTTTGAAGTCCTATAGTAGTGTTTCTTTGTTGTCACAAGAATTCTATGATATCATGAAGTCAAAGTGCATCATTAAGGGTGTTTTGGTAAGTCAAAGTTTTTGAATAACTTGGTGTTGCTCAAAGAAGGTACATGGTCTATGTCAAGATTAAGTCATGAGGAACTGTGAATTCCTATTAGTACATCTCTATGATTCTTGAATATCATCTTAGTCATAAGGAGGAAAAATTTCTTAAAGTTACTTGGTCGTGTAACTAGGGGCATAATGCTTACATTAAGTTTATAGTTGTATATTTCAAAAGGATGATTGTGACAATGTAAAAGCATGTAGTTGGTGTGTCATGGTATTGTTCTCAGGCATGATGCATGTGATAATGAAAAGTAATCCTATTCTGAAGATGTATGCTATAGGTAAGACCACTTCTTAAATTTGATCAATGAGTATCTACAGTGAACTATGCCAAGATGAGAACTCAAGCTCAAAATAAAGACCTAGTATAACTAAGTGACCTTAGCTACAGTCATATAAGGTGGTGCTTTAGGTCTGTAAGCACTCTGCAAATTCATGGGTGTCAAGAATGCATTGAAAAGAGAAAGTTATAGGTTTCTCTAATGCATGGAAGTCATTAGTAGTTGTGGTAAGAGATGATTGAAGGTATGTAGTAGTCACTTGTATGGTGTAGGTTGACAAGTTACTACAATACCAAATGCACTGTGTTGATCAATCTACATGTGGTAATTGATTGTGAGAGAAGTGAAAATGATGGACACAAGTCTATAAGGGTTGTAATTCAAGGTTTGAAGGATTTTATATTGGGTTATACAAGAATGATAAGGGTTTTTTGGCCCAAAACCTAGGTATGAACAAGTTGCAAGAGTGTGAAGATTTTATACAAGGTCTTGTGCTCTCTACATGGATGATTCATGATGTGCTAACCAGTGTGATATGATAATGGTAAGGTAAAGGGATAACTATACAATTAGGAATCTCTAGTGCACTGTGTGACTAAGTGTATCATTGTGTATCAGGTCATTGGAGCACATGTTACAAGTATACCGAGGATTGTTAGGCTATGTCAAGGATTGTGTTCATGAAGATGTTAGTAAATACAATTCAAAAAGCTAGTGTATTAGGTGAGAAAATGTTCATGAATGTTATTAAGGGGTCTCTAAGTTAAATCCTTTTGAAAATATGTCAAATACTTATCTATGTAACCTAAGAAATGCTATAAGAGTAAGAATAAAAGTTAGTAAGACTGAAGTTGGCTCTCACAAGTGGGTAAATATAGAGCATGGTGTTTGTGAAGAAGAAAATGGAGGTCTACAGTTGTCTCAAAGTACAAACAATATCAGAAGGTTTTATGATTTGAAAACCTATGTATGGACACAGATCTCATGGAGCAGAGTGAGAGTGAAGTGCTTCTACAAGTAATGAAGAATTACCTTGTAGGTTCCTATAATTATAAAGGATAGAGAATTCGATCCAAGGAAGATTGAGACAAGCTTTCACATATCTGTATGGAGACGCAGTCAAAGTTGAAGGTCTAAGTCTCTATCAAACAGTCAAGAAAGAATGAATCCAATGTATCAAGGGACTGAGCATGAAAGGGTCTTAGGACAAAATTTGTAAGGTACAGTGATCAAGGAAAAAAGGAGGTCTAGCACACAGAAAAGACTTAAAATTGCACAAAGTTTAGTTATCAATTATAAGGTGCATGCCAAGAGGTAGAGTTACTCTTTTCAGTAGTGTGCCCTATGTTTCAAAGGCTATTCTCTTTTTGAAAAGGTGAATTTTGAGACATTGTTATAGGAATAAGAGACAGAGTGTGACAAGTCTAGGTTACTCAAAGGTTCTATGTATTCTTTTATGGTGGTAAAGTTATTTGGATTGTGACTGTGAAGTAATAAATGCATTGGGAGCTATGAAGCTAAGAGAGGAAAGTAAGCTTTGTTCCTATAAGACTTTATGTGCAATGGTGACCTGATACTATCGTGATGTAATCCCATAAGTAGAAGTATGCTTGTCTCACAAGCCAAGAGTGTTGAGAATGCTCCTAGAGGTTATGCAATAAGGTACAGAAATAGTGAAGCAAGTGTTTTTGGTTCTTAAGGCATGATTAAGATAAAAATATGGTTTTTGAACTCTTGTGGAGTGTCACAGTGCTACAATGACATGAATTATTGCTTCTAACAAGTATGTAATTGTTGCTTCAGTATGTATGATTCCTTTAGGATAGGGGAGCATGATCTTGAAGATGTTGAAGATGTCTACGAAGTATGTGAGGTATTTTATGCTAATTTTTTCAAAATCTAAACTAGTTATGAATCAATATGCACATTTTCATTGAATATGGTTAAAAATACTGAAAGAAAGCATTAGGACCAAGATGAATTTTTTATCTATCCCTAAGGCAATGAATACAAGGTATGAGTTCTTGTTTTTACATGTATGGCTAGTATATGAAGCTATAAATTGAGGGGGAGAAATTAGGGGTTGTCTTGTATGATTGGATTGATTTCTTGACCTTTAGAAGTTGGTCCAAATGGCACTAAAGATAAAGTTTAGGGATATTAGCCCTTGAGATGACCTTGCTAGAATTGAAGACAAAAGTGTGAATTATTGCATTATACAGTCTCAAGAAGTGATGAGGATCATGAATGAAGGTCAATGGAAGATTATATTTCTCGGGTGGAGTTGGTTTATTGCTTGTATCAAGTCCAGAGGATCCTCATTTGCTGCTAAAGGAGTCAAACATGAGAGAATTCATTCCTATGGGGAAATTTTGTGTCAAGTAAGTCAAGTTTTTGTATTGTTTCTAGTCTTTTGTTGTCATTTCTCATGGCTAGGAGTCATTTTATCCTTTTCATAGATGGAAAAGGGGGAGATAAGCATCATAAACATGGAGTTAAGGTCATGTAGGAGTTTATTTTGTTGGTCGCCATCATTATTTTTGAATGATGGTTTCCATCAATGAAAAAGGGGAAGATTCTTGGCCATTTTGGGTAAGCGTTGTCATTTATGTCAACCCAAATTGATGGAAAATGGTTTCATGGTGATGTATGTGTCTCCCTATGATGTTATTCAGCCGTCATTCATGTTGATCAAGTGGTTTGTTGAGTTGTCACGGTGTCCTGGTGCATGTTTGGGTATGCCTAGTCATGGTTTGAGTCTTCACAAGTTGTTTAGAGTGTGTCGTGAGGTCATACATGGTCCATATGATGTGTCTGTATTTAGTGATTAGATGCATATTTGAGGTCTTTAGGAAGCAGATAGTTGAGAACAAACAATTTAGCATGGGTAAGTCATTGTGGTTGGAGAGTTTCAAGAATACTTGGGATATTTGGTGAATTTTAGGAGTTATAGGATGTTTTCATAGTGGTTCATGCCAATTTTCAGGTCAGTATGGTAAATATGTTTGAAGATATGCAAGTTTTGGTGAAACCGGATAAGTTTTAGTGTGTTTTTGAAGTAAAATTGGACCTTCTGATGCTTGTTGTGAATTGTATGCTTTGCATGGTTACCTAAGATATTTGGGTTAGCTTCTTAGTCAGTTATGAAAATTTCCCAAAAATAGTTAGGTGGTTTCATCATCACATTTTTATGAATGATCATTAAGAAGCTAAGTTGGCCTAAAACCCTAGCTCAACCCTAGCTAGGAGTAATTGACAGAAAGTGAAGTTTTATGACCTATTTTTAATTGATTCATCAAAAGTGATGATTGGATATTGTATATTACTCCTCAAGGTTCCCATAAATGTTTTGTTGAGGTCATGGTGATATGTGGGCCCCATCTAAAAATAGAAATTTCTATAGAAGAAGGTTTTAGGACAAGATGGTCCAAAGGAGTCACATGTGAAATTGATGTATCATAATGTGTGGGAGTTTTTCTTGATTTCCATGGAATTTTAAGGACATTTTCATGCAGGTTTATGGTGATTTGAGGTCCAAATAGGTTGATTGGTCAAAGGGTAGTTTTGGGGTCTCAAATAGCAGGGTCATGTGTTTTGGCCATAATTTGAGCTACATGTGGAATTTTGAGGTGATTAAAGTTGTCTTGGAAATCATATTCAGATATATTTCCATTTATATATATCTTGCCTCATGATGATCTTATTTGATATGGTTTACAGGGAATTCTTACAGTAAGAATGTTTTTTGTAGTTTAGGACATGTTCTGTTTTGATGCAAGTTTGATGATGTTTGAAGCATGATATGGATTCGTAGATGCTTCCTATCATCTATAATGTGAAGGGAGATGCATTTGGCATAAAATTAATCCATTTTTAGGTCTTTAATGTTTTTATAAATGCTTTTATCAGCTAATCTTTGGAAACAACGTTTTTGGAAGGTTGATCTGGTAAAAGCAAATATTACTGTGGTTTGAAGTGATGGATGTTTCATGACTTATATCTTGATTAGAAATTTTATAAAGGTTTTGAAATTTATTTTGATTTGTCACATATATTTCTTTGGTTTAGTAGAAGTTATATGGTGATCATATGAACTTTCCAAGGTACTGAAGGGTGAAGGAAACATTTTTTTTTAGATTTGTAAAGGGAACTGGGCCACTAAATGAAATAATATGATTGTTTGATTAAATGTGTGACCATATTTGATTTTTTTATGATGTATTACTCATATGTAAATGGTTTTGGGTCATAAAAAAGTGTACTTTTCATGTAAGGCTATTTTCAACATTGTGTCCATGGGGTTTTGAGCCATTTTTGGCATATGTAATGGGTTTTTAGTTAAGAGAGCCTATTTGGGTCATAAGTAGATGTTGTAATTCAAATTTTTGAATGTTATAGAGTTTTATGGGGTGAAATTATTATGAGGGACCGACCTCCTTTGGGTAAAAAAGAATAAATGGCTATAAAATTCAAGTTTGAGCTCATTTTGTGAGTTAGTCTTGCATGGGGGAGTAGTGCGACCTAAAGGAGAGAAATATGTAGGTATTAAGGCATGATTTGAGGACAGATCAGATGTGTTTCAGATTTAGGAAGACATGACAACATGAGATCAAGATTTTAGAGGCAAGACACGTGAAGAAAGAAGGAGAAAGTGCAAGTTTGATGCCCTAGGGTATGAGCTAGGGTTTGTGAGCTGATTTTTTGATCTCCATCAATTGTGGCATAAGAATTATCAAAGATAAAATATCTGAAGGAGGTTGAGTTGGTGATTGTTCATCCTAGGTGGTTGTAGCATCCTTGTGGAGTGGGTTCTTCACTAAATTAGGGGTTGGTGCTCCTTGTAGGGTTGGTGCTCTACTAAATTAGGGGTTGGTGTTCCTTATGAAGTCGGTGATTCACCAAATAAATTTGTTTTATGTAATATAAGTAGATTTTTAGTGATTTTTCTTCCCCATGATGGTTTCCCACTTATATCTTATGTTTATGTGCCTCTTCTCATGTGTTATGGTTGTTTTGATGTTTTGTGCACTCTAAACAAATAATGGTTGGATGTATGTGATTTGTTAAATGTTAATGGTTGCTGATATTAATGGTTAATTGAATGAGAAATTTGTAGAACTGATTCATCCCCCCTCTCAATCCATTATGCTTCCAAAAATCAAAAATAACATTTGGATATGTGAATTTTTTTTTAAAAACTATTCTGGAAAATTAACAATTTTGAAAAAGTTACAAATTTTTAAGAGTAGTAATTTTTAAATAGTTAAAAAAATTTAAAAATTGAAAATTTGAAATAGTTAAATTTTTTAATAAGCTGAAATTGTGGAAAAGTTCCAATTTTGAAATAATTCCTGTTTTGCAAATTTTAGAATTCTTAAAAAGTTTGAATTGTGATAAAGTTAAATTAAAAGTATAACCAAGATAGAAAGAAGCACTTGGCTAGTTCAAGAGGTTGTCATAATGTGTTGATGAGTAATCTGGAATAGGAAAAGAGTTTGGGAACTGAACAAATCAACTTCTGTGTTTCTAGAGATTCATGTGTAGGACCATACCAAATGGTTAGGAATAGATATACTATATTGACCTAACTTATGATTATATTCCTATAAAAAATGGGAATCTATAGCCTATAATGTCACTATGTGTCATTGTTTGTCACTCGTTGGTATGTTCAACTTCACATAAAACCTTAGATGTCACACATGAACCTACAAAATAAACCTTATCTATCATGCAATGAACTCAGGCATCCATTAGCTCTAAAAATAAAGATGTAAACTCTTGAGTCAGACTGAGTTATCCCATTTATGATTCACCAATCATTGCACTATATTTCAGACTTGATGTAGCTCTCCTAGTTCTTTGTGTTGATGTGCATCCAATCATCCCTTGACCTAGGTCGACCCTTGCGCCTCAACACTGATAGTGGGATATGCTACTTCATCCCAATAGAATCCCTTGTGTACAGATGAAAAATTCATATGTATGCCCTCCTATGTTGTGTATGTAGTATGTAAATGTATCTCTTTCTCCATTAGTTCATTAGATGGTAGATAGATAGGTGCTTGCTAGATAATAAATGCATAGATTAGACTTGTGTGTGTGTGTGTGTGTGTGTATGTATATATGAGTTCTTACTTTGAAATTCATACCTTAGTGGTGGGAAAGGATGACCCAAAAAATACTATTTGAAAGACAAAAGAGTAACAAATTGACCCACAAAGAGAAAACAACTGAAAAGGAACAGGGGTCAAGATCATGTTGAAGGGTTGTGATCTTGTGTATAATTTTGACCTTGTATGGTTTTGGATCAGGCTAAGATATAACATAATAGTATAAGGGAACATTGAACTACCAGAGACCTCTGTAAGGCATCTCAAAATCAAATCAAATAGATAAAATGGTAAGAGATAGGGTTAAATCAAATCCATAAAGAGATGCAACAAAGTACTGATGCCACTAATACCTTGTTTTGTTGTTCAAAACTCATATATATATAAATATAATAAAAACATGATGTAATAATGATTTTGTGTAGATTTTGGTGTCTACACTTTGAATCATATGTTTCCATAGGTATTGCACAAAGCTTTATTTTGCACATCTTTGCATTGATCCAATACCTTGGGCCCTCACCCAATTTTTTTGTTTTACCATTAAGAACTACCAAGAAATGTGAAATGCCTCGTGAGCTTGATTATAGGGTGTTGAAGCTCCATTAATATTGGTGAGTTCTAGAATGAGGTGATGATCCTTGAAGTTTTCAATGTTCTTGTGAGGACAACATGGAACCAAAATCAAGATACTCATTGTCAACTCCATAAGGATGATAGCACCAAAAAAAGTATGAGCACCGCTCACTTGAGCTTAAAAATGTCTTTTTCAATTTAATTCCTCTCCATACTTGAGCTGTAATGATACACCACAACATTTTCAAACTAAAACATCATTTGAGTATTTATTTTAGTAATTCATTAAACAAAAAGGATGTTTGATTTGAGATCCATATCATACTTTCTTGAGGACCAATATGGGTGTAGGACTCTATAGTATTAATCTTTCCAAAATTTTAAACACCCCTTCAAATAGATATCCACTTACCATTATATTCATAAAGGAATCATGTGATAAATCTAATCAAGAAACCCAAGTGTGTCACCAAACCTTCTATAATTGAGTTATAATGTAATGATATTGCAATCTATATAGTCCATGGCAGTGAGACCTAGAGGTGTTGTAGTCAATGATGCTTCTCCTTATAGCATGTTAATGTTGGCATTAGTAAACAACATTTTTTTAGTCTTTCCTCACATGCTCTCATACATTGCATGTTTTTGCAATGTAAAATAAGGGTGATCTAGGCCCTTCATAAGAGGCTAAAAAATTATAACAAAATACTTTATAATAGTCATCATTGATGGAAGAATATTGGAGGAATATGTAAGTGATTTAACAAAAAATGATTTATTATTTTTATTGAACCCTATATTGCAGAGTAACTAAATGTACAATATGATATGCAGTTGTTAAATACAATATGATACAAGAAATCAGCAAGAAAAGTACAAAACCATAAGAAAGATGACTTAGCTGATTTTCATTTAATCCTGAAGAGTTCTAAACTGGGAAAACCTACTAAATAGGAGGTGAATTGTGTCATCAATGCCCAGGATAAATTCTGGATTTTAGGAATAAGGTTAGACACAGACACCCATAGTTGGACAGGGGTGCCTGGGCATTGGATACCTCTGTTGGGTGCCTATGACTGTGTAGATGGTTGGAATCTAATTTCTACAGTGCCGTAAAAGTGTCACAAATATTCCTTATTGATCACTTGTGTGTCGTTATTTAATCATTGCAGATACATGTAACCTACAAAACAGATTTTACCTACAAAACCCATAATACCACATCAAATACAACAAAGGAAGATGTAATATGGGGAGTCAGACTGACCCTAGCAGTCACCCCGAGAGTTAAATTATGACCGAACACTGCACTATATCTCAAACTCCATGTAGTTGTGGTGAGTGTGTGTAACAATCGGGCCCTAGGATGCCCTTGTGCAAGTACACTTGATAGTGGGTTGTAGCTAGATATAAGAATGTAATAGAATGTGTAGATGAAATAAATAACTTCCACTTCCTATGTTGTGTATGTAGAAAATGTGTTCCCTTATCCCTTGAATGAATTCTAAATGGATTTCTTGAAGTGATTTCAGTTCCTTTAGATACAAGCTTAAGTGGTGATAGTATATACTTAGTTCTTGGTCCTTGATTTTGAACACATAACTATGTATTTATATGATTCCCTTGTTTGAATTTTGTAATTGACAACTAGAAGGCCGACCCATAAGTAGAAAATATGTCCAAAAGATAAAAGAGACCCAGAAGAAGCAAGAAAGGTGGAAAAGGCTCAGGAGCACCCAGAGGGGACAAGAGAACCTAGGCACTCCTATCATAGTTGGGCACTGGTGTTTGAAGCCATAAAATACAAATGAGTCAAAGACCATATAGAAAATAAGAAACAAAGACAAGAGATCAAAGACATCCGTCAATTACTAGTTTCTTTTCTCATGAATCATATGAATGCTAGCATGTATTTAGGGCCTAGAAATGTACCCAAGTGCATGATTTATTGTCTACATTTTCCCCCACTTTATGTTGTTGAGTGAATACTCGATAACATAAAGTATATAACAGATGTGTACATGGTAACCATGTAGAGTGTGCGGCGAAGAATGTGCTGAGTGGACAAGTGAAGTGTGGAATGATGCAAAAATGAACCGTGGAAACTAGGAAGAGAAAGTGACCCTAGGGGTGAAGCGTATGCATTGTATTGTGTTGTTCCTATTATTTTGCTTGTTGTTGTGTTTGTGATTGTTGCTTCTTGTAAGGATGAAACTGCAAAAATAAGAGCAAGAATGTAGTCAAATTCCCATTTATGATAAATCATATAAAATTGTGTGAAAGGAAAGTGTGCACCTAAGATGTAGAAGAGTGTAAAAGGATAGAAAAATGTTCTGAACTATTGTGAAAAGTGATTTTTTAGGGCGATCTCACGCCAAAGAGTAAGTGTTGGGTAGATAGGTCTAGTGTTACTCTCCATCTATGAATTTTCCTGATAAACATCACTGTAGATGGTGTGTCCCTACTTTGTTCATGCTTTCCTTGATTTGTTCTGAATGTATTAATTATTTTGGTTGAAATTGATTGTAGGAGATTACATGCATGCTATTTGCTAGAGGACTTTTCTTTTACTGTAAAGCTATAAATTGTTGTGAACTATTCTGATATGAGAAGTTGATTGTATTTTCCCCCATGACATTAGTGCCCAAGGGAGGACACAGGCGCCCAGGTGCTCCTGTCTAATTCCAAGTGCTGGTGTTTGTGTTGTGTTGAGGACCCAAGTCATATTTTGGGTTGTTTTATGACGGTATGTCTATGATGATTATGTATTGTGCTGGACTGAACTGTAGTTCTAAACTATTGTGTGGGATGATTTTTTCACCTAATGTATTCCCCCCTCATTTGGGTCGCATGTGAGGTCGATAGGAGTGTGCAACCCAAAAGAGATGCCTTGATGCTGATCTGAAATGAATCCCTACATGGGGAGGGAATGTGCATGGTAGAAACCAAGAAACATGCAAACAAAGTGGATATATACATGTGTTAGTAGAAAAGTATCAAACATGTCATATAAAAACAATGTAAGAAGTAGATGTGCATATAAGATAGACCACGAAAATTATGTTTCAAACATGGGACATTGCTCACAATTTCACAAGACAATCAGTGCCGAAGCGGCCAAAATCATACAAACAATGAGAAAAAAATGCATAGGGCATAACCCACAAACAATAGCATACAATAACAATCAATGGAAAACAGTGTAAGGCATAATATCTGACAACTATGGTGGAAAATAGTCTTGTAAGGAAAAGGCTGCACATGAAGCACCTGTTAGCATGTTAGAAATATAAAAAGTATGTTAAAGTGTGTATGTACTAATAAAAAGTAGTGTGCTAGGAAGTAGTAGTAAATAATGAAACAATATCACCTATATCGTGTAAGAAAGTAGATGCCCCCAGGAGCCTCGGTGGGACTCGTAAGAGATACAATGCCAAACATCATTGTAGCTTGTAAGGACTTGTAAGAGATCTACATTCACTCCAAAGTACTAAGTGAATGTGCTCGTGTATATAGATAACATATTGACATACAAAGTATCCATCTAACATGGGAAACAAAGTGTACATGTAAATATAAGCAAGCAAGAATAAGTGTAACCAAGATATGCAATATTTTGTGTGTATGAGTGAGATGGAATGGTATGCAATGTGAATGTGATAGGAGGATTGTTCCCCCCAGTGGACATGTATGAGTATGATATGATGTTCATTTATAAAATACCCCTCAACAATCAAGATGAATTATATAACAAGAGTGTGTCATCGGGAAATGGTTTGAAAATGTGCACTAGATAGAATAGAACATGAATTGTAGGTCGTGGAGAGTGAATAGGATGAGGTTCACTTTAGATTATATCCTCAGTAATCGATTATGAACCATGGAGCTAGAGTGCATCATAGGGTAATGGTTTGAAAGTGTGTATCAAGATGTGAAAAAGATACTAGATGCAAAACACAGAGCGTAATGTGTATGTGTAGAGACTAGAAATAATTGGTAATGATTGAAGGGGGGATAAAACATGATTCCCCCAAGTGGGTGATGAAAAGTAATCTATCCAATGAGAGTGAATGGAAAGGGTCCTCTACCCAATGTATGAGGAGATAAAGGTGTGTGACAATGCTCTAATATCAGTGTTGTATGAGAAGGACGATGTTTATGTGAAGGAAGCCTATGTGATGAAATAGGTGGTGAACACCTATGTGAAGTATACCTATGAGGTAGAGGAGGTGATGAGCACCTATGTGAAGAAGACATGTGAGGTGGAGGAGGTGTTGAACACCTATGTGAAGGGGCCTCCTGAGTAGGGGACTTATGATTACAAGATGGACTAGTGGACCTATGAGGATGAGAGCATCGTGAAGTAGGACATGTTTGGATAGGATAACTAGGTGCAGAATATGCCTTAAATTTGAGAGTTCTAGGAAACCTAGAAGCTAAAGTTGATGGAAGAATGTCGTCAATAAGAGGTAGAGGCAATGGTATCCATGGTGGAACACCTTTAATAGTGATAAATTTTTTATTATGTGTGAACTTGAGATACATATGATTCATGGACGGAATAGCTTGAGTGACACGGAGCCAATTGAGACCTAAGAATATGTCAACGCCTTTTATTAAAGATTTTGTAGACACTAAATCACGCACTTTGGGTACATTTCTAGGTCCTAGTCACATACTACTATTCATATGATTCCTAAGAAAAAAAATTACTAATTGACCACTATATTTGGCCTCTTTGCTTTCTTTTTGTTTTACTTCTTAGTCTTACACACCTTTTTGCCAAGTCTCCATTTCTATGTCATCAGGTTTCCAAATCTATACACCTCAAAGGTTATTACAAATCAGCTAAGTCTTATTTCCACCCTCTTGCACTCAGGGTTTTACATTTATCTTGCTTATTGCTTAGGCCAAATCTTCACTTTAATTACTATATCATTGTGATGTAACTTAATTAGGATTTAACATTTATTTTTCAATATTTGCTTATCATTTGGTGAATCCGACTCATTCGAACACTCTTAGATCCTCATTTTTTTCTCTCATGGCTTCTAAGGTTCATCGAATATATTTTCATGAATTACTTCAAATGCATCCACCATCCAAATATGCTCTTCAAAAATCTCTAGACACCATGTATCTTCCTAAAGATACGCCATCTGCTAAATTCAATTCTATCTTTGATCGTCTTTCTGATGACTCCCATGGTTCTAATTCCAATCAATCTATTTGCAAATCCATATAATCTCTTCATTCTTTATTTTAAGATAAATTTCAGGCTATGGAATCTATGATTATATCTCTTAAATCTGAAATCCAACACCTTAAGGATGCCTCTCATGTTTGTTATCCTTCTACATCTCATCCTCATTCTATATCTTCTACATGTGCTCATATTAGTGAACCTCAAATTTTATCGCTCCTTGCACCACTCAAGTTTGCACTCAATTATAAGCAACAAGATATTCTTTCGTAGCTCATAACTCATTAATTAATCAACTTACCATCTACGTATTGATATCCTCCTTATCGGCTCCCAAAATATCAAGATCTTCCATATTATAATTATCATCGAATCAATGGACATAATGACAATGGTTGTTATGGTTTACAAAAATTATCAAGTACATTGAGCATTAGGGTTTCCTCTCATTTGTTGCATGACATTCTAATACATGTCCATATCTAATTGTTACATCTCATTGGTTTCCTAAATCTAATTCATTTATTTCTAATGATAATTATGACATCACTCCTAAAGTTTCTTCTTTCATCACTCAAGTACTACCTATGCAATCCACTCAAACTAAACAACCACCTATCAAAATAATTCCACTTTCTTCTCCTATCAAATCTTCTACAGTGTTACCAATTCCAAATAAATAACCACTCACTAAGCAAGACCAAAAAAATCTAGATGGCCTCTTTCAATTTCCATCGTTCAAGGACCCTTCACAATCTACACTTCAACAACCAATCATTTTTGTCAAGAAAAATATTCCTCATATTGAGGGATATGACACATTTCAAACACCATCATAGATCTACATCTCTTACACCCTTGGGGAGCAACACACCTATTCTCCCCCCTTATAACATTATCATGTGTCTTTCATTCCTACTATTGTGCTCTGCACTTCATGTTTCATCTCTTTGAGCATCATTACACATTTTGATACATATGTATCGTCATTACCCTATGACGCACTCTCGAACTATGGTTCACACTTGACTGTTGAGGTATCACTACATTCATGAACCTCACAATGTACACAAAAAACATTCTATACTCGGTGCATTCATGACACATAATTCTAGCGCACATTCTCACACATTGTCACAACCTAAAGACTCACTCTAGTTCCATGGTTCATAATCAAATTTTGAGGGTTTTAATCTGTAATTAACCTCATCACACTCACTCTCTATGCTTTATGCTTTATCAATCATATCTTTCAGGTGCACACTATCAAACCATTTCCCAATGATGCACTCTTGTTCTATGGTTCATTCTTGATTGTTGAGGGGTCATTTATAAATGAACCTCATTTCATACATACTCATTCACATTCACTTGGGAGGCACATTGCTCCTATCACACTCACTTTGCATTCCATTCCATACACATTCACAACATACTACATATCTTGGTCACATTTACTCTTTCTTACTTATGCTTACATGTACACTTTGTTACACATGCTAAGAAAATATTTCGTATGTCATTATCTTTCTATACACACATACGCATTCACTTGCTTTCTAGTTGTGAATGTAGCTTTTACACAGATCATTACACACAACATGGATGCTTGGAAATGTACCTATTATCAGTCCCATAACAACTCTAGGGGAATATACTTTCGTACTCATCACAAGTGTCATTGTTTCGATGCATATTACTTCTTATTCATACTAGCACACTATCTTATATCAGATTATACACACTTTTACATTATTTTCATATTTCTAACATTCTAACGAGTGTTTCATGTGCATCATTTTATTTACAGGTCTATTTTCTACAATGGTTTTCTATTATTTTGCTTATCATTGTCTGTCATTAATTGTTAATATATGTTATTATTTGCGAGCTTTTCCCTATGTCTTTCTTGCTCACTGCTTATGTGTTTTTGGATGCTTCAGCCCTAATTGTCTTGAGACATTGTGAGTGATGTCCCATGTTTACAACCCACTTTTCATGGTCTAATTTGTCTTCTTGAGTGCTAGCTTACACATTGTTTTCTATATGTGTGTCTATATTGTTTTGACTAACACTTGTTTCTAGCCACTTTGTTTGTGTTTGCCTTGGTTTCTACCAAGCACATTCCTTCCCCCTAGCAGGGTATCAATTACAATTCAACGTTCGGCCCTCCTTTAGGCCGCAATATCCTTGCGACGTTGCATGCACATCAGACAAGGGGGGCATCATTAGGTGAATCACTCGCCCCATATAGTAATTCACATTCATATTACAACATAGTTCAGTACTAATACAACACAATATTCAGTATTAGAAATGACCCAAAATCTGATTTAGGTATTCAGCACAACACATACGCAAGTGCCCAAACATAGACATGAGAACCCGGGAACCCCTAACCCTTCTTGTGTGCCTATGACCGGGGGGAAGCTACACAATTATTCTTAGATCAATACAATTTTTGGCATTCTACATAATGGATTTTACAGGATAGGCATAGTCCTTAAACACTCAACATGCATTCTTTCTACTCTTTTTCTATTTTCATGTTGGATTGAAATGGATCAGATTTGAGAACACCATTTGTAGTGGTGTTTACACTTTGGGAAGAAGTCAAAGGTTGGAGAATAAAACTAGAAATTTCTCCCTACACTTCTTCCACACTTGGCATGAGATCACCCAAAAACTCGCACTTGGTGCAACTGGCATTAGATCACCCAAAAAAATTGTTCTTTTATAGCTTTTTTAGGATCCTTTCTATCTCCTTTCACTCTTCATGGATCAAGTGCACATGTTCTTTTTTACATTTTACACACTTTTTCACACATTTGGATCAAATTTTTCATGTACAATTATTTGACTACTATGTTTCTCTTCTCTTTTTCATGTCCATCCTTATGGGAAGAAACAATCACATCATCAAACATCAATCAACATCAACAATAGGTACAACATGACATGGTACGCTCATACACTTTCACCTCAGGGTCACTTCCTCTTCTCTAGCTTTCACGCTTCATTATTCCCGTCACACTTTTTTTTGTCTCCTCGGCCTGATTTTTACCATCTATCTACATGGTTATCAGGTACACATATATTATCTACTTTATGTTATCTAGCATTTACTCAACATGTAGACAACTAAATTTGGGTTCCAACACTCTAAGCCCCTTTTAATTAACATACCACCTTACCATGACCCCTTTCACACATTTTTATTAATCTAATTATCAAAATTAGGTTAATTACCACCAAATCCTTTTACCTCACCTTGGACCCATTCCAAGGGCATTTAACTAACTCGGACCAAGTCATCACTCTCAATATTGAGTCATCACCTCACTTAACTAACTAAGACTTCTTCTAAACCTAACATTTATTGCCAACTCCATCTTCTATCAATTTCCCACGTGTTCAAACATGAACCAAGACTCCTAACCCATTTCCAATCTTGACACACGCCAAAAAGGGAAGAAATAGGCTATTTTGAGAAAAATTGACTATTTCTCCCTAACTAACGTCAATTATTCCTCATTCGGTGTTGGTCAAGGAACCGCCATCGATTCCTTTAAATAAGGATTTCAAACTATTTCCTGGGGTCCTTTCTTTGGTTGGTTTTTTATTATTCATTCACATCTTTACATTCGATTGAGCACCCTGACAATCAAAAATAGCACCATAGAATCCAAGTTCTTCACCAACAACTGACCCCTTGCTCCACAGCCTCAGATCATTCGCACAGGGAAGCACCCAAGATTTTTTCCATGGCATAGGATCTAGATCCATTTCTTCTACGAGCACCCACCAACCACTACCATCTACCAATCTCTCGATCTTCAGATAAGTATCTTAATTGGGTTGTTAGTTTCTTAGATTTGGTCTTATATCTCTTATTGTTAGTTGTTGTATTACTTCTTTCTTAACTAAATACCATATGTCACCCATCTATCTAATACCCTACCAACTTGAACCTCTCTACCTTTCCAATCACCTCTCTCACCCTTACTGAGCCTTCACCTAAATCCCAACACCATGCCTAAGATTTCCCAACACTATTTGCAATCATAGAGAGCCCAAACCAACCCATTTTCACCTTTGGCACCCAATTTCCCTTACTGTGATCGATTAGCCAACCGATCTCGGTTATAACCAATTACCGACGTTAGTTACCTAGCCGACATTGGTCTATGTGTCTAGCAATTTTCCCAGACCAGCAAGCCCATTCACTCACCCAAAACATCTCAAAACCTCCCACAACTTCACGCAAAATTCCCTAATACCCTTTGCTACACCTACAGACCTTACCAACCTACCACCCACTTTAGATTTAATCTTATATTCACTATTTAGATAAGATGTAATTTACTGTGCTTGTGTGAGATACCTAAATTATACAACTATAGTAGGACTCTTTATTTCATGTTCTTATCATAATTTAATTTGTTTTAAAACATGGATTGACATCCTTCTAGGATACACCCCACTTCCCAGATCTAGCTCCCACTAGGCAATCCACCAACCTATGCTTTTAATTTTATATTGTTTTTTTATTTGCTTCTCAGGTAGTCTTTCCCAGAAAAAAAGGAGTGCTCTCGATCGGCTTGGTCTTCAACGGTGCGCAACCTCTTCACGACCTTTAGGTATTCCTCACGTACCCAACCTTCTACATTAAACATTTTGCTCATACGTACGCTTCTTATTGGTGAAACATTTTTGCACACTCGGTGGGACCCTCATCATTTGTGGGTTCTTTCTATTCATTTAGGATTGTATTTTTTATTTTTTCTTTTCTGACATATTCGCTAAATCTCTCCTTGGTAAAATTTTATTTCTTCTATTTTCTCTAAAGGAAACACTTCATTTGGTGCAAATTAAAGCAAATCATTCTTTATTTCTTGCTTGCATTAGTTAAAACCATACTCTTTTCCTATTCACTATTGCTCTTATCCAATTTCCATTTTTTGATTTGGGCCTAAAATTGTTGCATTACATCCTTTGTATTCTTACATTTAGCTCACATAGTTTAATTAGCAATAAAATATAATAGATATTGTGACCATTTGATGATTGGGTAATTAAGTGTAGTCCACTCTTGCACACTTTCCCAAATCACTCAAACAAACAACACATTTCTTAAACATTCCCCAAATCCTAGGAAGAAGCTATCAAGGATTTAAACACTCATTGATAGTGGGCCCTGACCGGTGTTCTAGCTGGATTGTCCTATCAGAGCTTAGACCTCATGCACTAAAAGGTATATCAAGGATTCCCCCCGCCAAAAAGTCCTGTTGGTCCGAAAATCTGTCGCCTGGATAGATCTATGGATAGACGAGCCAACAGTGTGCAGGGCTTAGCCCCTCTTTGAGTCAGCAAAGTGAAACTGGTTTATTGCTATTCTACCAGCAGGAACCTATGCAAGTCTCACAGATTCTGCCTTCGGGGGTTTGGGATCTCATCCTAGCAGAGTGTTTCAGGCTGCGAAAAGAAAGGAATGAAAGAGGGAAAAGAGAAAGAACAGATCCGAAGGAAGAAAAGAAATGAATTCCAAAGCAGAAAGGTCAGAAGATTTATGTTTTTGGGTTGGTAGTAAACAGAGCCAAACCTACTTGCATAAATAAACAAAGCAATACTGATGAGCAAATGACAGAAAAGTAGATATGGATCCAACAGATTAAACACATACAGATCTAACGTAAGGAAGATCTAATGCATAACACAGCTATTGAGCACAAAGTCTTAATATTTGTATTACTATTTTCTTCTGTTACAAGAAAGCTCAAAGTCTTTCTCTCCTCACTTCTATTTTCATCTAAAAAATGTTCACCCCGAATACAACAAGTATTCCAGTATTTATAGAAGAGAGGAGAAGGAAAGCAAAAAAGGAGCCAACAAATATTTACAAAGATATTTACAAAATATCTAAAAGTCATGTTGACTTTTGACAACTTGATGGATGACATCATCCCATGATGCAACATGGATGATGTCATTATTTGTGCCAACACACTTTAGACATTTCAACAAGAAAGTCGGAGAATAGAGAGAAGAAGAAGAAGAAGCAGAAGAAGCAGCTACTCGTCATCGTCATCCTGCGGCCGAAAGGGGGTTGCCTGCTTCTGATGCTGCTCAGGAGATGATATGTGGAACTGAGCGCGGTATTCCAAAAACTTGCTAATCATGGGCCCAAATTGATCCTGTGATGGATCCTTGTGCCGTTCGTTGATTTGCTTCGCAAGTCTCCCGCTCGCTTATGAGCTTTTCTGGGAGTTTAGAATAATCTTTCTCCACCTCGATGAGGAACCCGATGAAGTCCCCTACAGGCCAGCAGGTTGTTGATAGATTCAGTGTCAAATGTGACCTCTAGCCCCGTTCCTTGAGAAGCGATCTCCTTGAAGATCCGGATAGTTTCATCAGCTGATCTCATGGTAAAGGAAGGAGTGAGCAGCCCTGGAGACATGTTAAGAACAATTCGCTCCATTTGATGCATCGCATCCAGGGCCTCTTCCTTCACCTTGTCTATCTTTTCCAGAACAAATTCCAGCTGATCTATCCGATAGTCCAGAGTGGACATGGTTTTGTTGAGGGCCCTTGGATGGCCGAAAACTCCGAACTTGACCAGATCTTCGACTGAACAGTCAAACATTTGTTGAAAGGTCTCATGTTGGAGTCTAGCATGATCTAGCTCTTCTGATATGGGACCCGCTAATACTTGGAGTTCCTTGTTCACCTTTTTGATGTTTAGATATGAATTGACATACTCGGCGATCACTCTTTCACTGTCCTTGAGGATCTGGCTCCTCCAAGCAGAAACGGCCATACCCTGCTCGCCGATCTTTGAATATTCATTGATTTTCTCCTGGCTGAGAAGCTCAGAAGTCTCGGCGGCAGTCGTGGGAGGTGCACTACCCATCTTCTGTAAGGCTTGAAGCAGATATTTGTTCTGCTCCTTCAGTAGCCTTTTCTCTTCTTTTATTTCCTGAAGCTTTTGACAAAGGGCGTCAACCGCGGAAAGAGCTTCCCCCTGGAGACTTTCAGAAGACGTCCCCATTGTGACTTGGGTCACAGTAAAATCTGCCGGAGACAGATCTTTTTTCTCCTTGAGGGGATCAGGGTATGCTATTTCCATAAGTCTCTCACCCGCAGCACTTTGAGAGAAGCGTGTTACAGGCTTTTGCTTCTTTGCCCCTTTGGCCGGAATCACTGAAAAGTCCATCGGAGCGATGGGAACTTTCCTCTTTTGTTGGCTCAGCTGCTGAGAGATCCAGGCTGGTCCCATAGAAGAAGGACCAGAGACAGAGGAGGAGGGAACAACAGTAGAAGAGGGAAAAAATGTGGAGACACGCGGTGGTGGCATTGAAATCATAGCCGAAGAAGTGTCCACGGGAGGAAGGGAAACTGCAGCTGCAGAAGACAAAGGAAGGGAAGGGAGCCTGGAAATGAGGGAAGAAATGGAGGAGGAAAGATCAGCGAGGGAGGAGAAGATAGACGAAGAGGCAGGGGAAAGAGTAGAAGAAGGGGCGGAGGACACGACCAAAGGGGTGGTCGTTTGAGTCACTCGAGGAGGGGAAGAAAGAGAAGAAGAAGGGACAGAAGGGACCTCTGTGGTTGTAGCAATGCCGACATCCTGAGTGGATGGGCGTATGGGACTATCCTCCGCTGCTTCTTTCTCTGGCGAATCCAGAGTTATTACCTGTTCTGGCGCTGTGGAAGGAGGACTTCCAGGGGCTTCTTCCTGAATGGTGCTAGGTTCACCTTCTGCACCTTTGCCTTTTAGCTGCTTCTTGGACCTTGGAGGTGCATTGCCCAATGGGGAGGTTGTGAAATCTACCCCGAGGTAGATCAGCCCGTTCATGCGGCACCAGTGCTCTGTTCTGCGCATAGTCTCCTTGACCCTCTCCTCAATTGTTTGAGGAGCTTTGCTTCTGTCAATGGCCGGGAAGGGCCAATCATCCCCTTCCGTGTCATTATACACCTTGTCTACTTCATCTTCCGTAGTTTGGAAGCCTTTGGGGACAATGGCCACTCCGTATTGGATAATTTCCGCCAATGCTAAGCGAGAATGATCCTTTCTTCTGAGTTCCACCTCGTGGATGACGTCAATGTAAATATCCTCAATTTGAGGGACGTGGATCGGATCAAGCTTAGCCCTTGGCAGGCAGCCCCTTGGGTCAAAGGTAGGCCTGGCTGGGAAGTCATGTTTCAAATTGAGCAACTCCAGCTCTGCGAACATTTCCTTCGCCTTGTGATGGGAGGAGCATGTGTACCGGCCCACTGTGAGGGGGAAAGGAGTTCCGCCCTTCTTTCTTTTGAGGCATTTCTCATGGTATGTGACCAGCTGCCTTGATAACTCTAGTAGAATCAGCTTAGGTCCAGTATACCTCGGTAGCCTGGTTGGCTCGCCCAAGAAGTTGACCGCCCTCAGATAGGTAAATGTGGGAAACTGGGTGAATAGGGCCCCCCACTTCTCCACAGTTGACACAATGTTCTTGGTTGTGCGACCATGAGTTAGATTTGGCCTTAACAGGCAAATGATGTGATAGAAGAAAGCATCATTAATTTTGGCGAATTGAGGGATGTTGTTCTCCAACCTTAGTTCTGGATAATATTCATATATTTTGACCTGAGGCCAAATTCCACTTCGGTTTAGCCCTGGATAATCCCTTTCCGACGCTGCAGCGTAGACTACGTAGGAGTTCATATGGAACACTCCCGTTGTGGCGAATTGTTGTAGCTGCTCGGAGATGGTGCTGCTTATTATTTCTCCCCAGCAAAAGTGCTGCTCAGGCACATTCTTATTCATTGTTTCCAAGTACCTCAGCATCCATTTATGGAAGTAGTGGGCGTCAGAAAGCCCGAAGACTCTGCTCAGGAAAGTAATAGTATCGCTGAGCTCTTCTGAGAAGTCACTGCGGTGGATGATTTGGGGCCACCGGGTTACCACCTTCTTGTTTTTCAGGTAGACTTCGTTCATTAGTTGCATGCATTGGTCTTCGTTGTCTTCCCAGGCCTTGATGCACTCTTCTTGGCTGACGGCCACAAAGTGCCGGTGGTGAGGGATGCCGAGCATTATCTCAAAATGACGGGCAGTGAGGTTTATGATTACCTCGCCCTTGCTGTTTTCGACACATCTTGTGTCCTTGTTGTAAGATTGTGCAATTACCATCATGAATTCATTGTTGATGGCACTGACGGGGATTCCTCCGGCGAAATGCAGGGCACTGCCTATTAATTTGTCCATCCACGGACTTCTTGTAACCTTCTGAGTCCTAACCCAGAATTCTTCCATGTCAATGTGACCCAACTCTGAGTCCCTGACATCCATACTGCATTCAGCCTGTGATTCGGGCATCCTGACCCTTTGATATTTGTACTTCATCTCCTCCTCTGTAAGCTTAGCCTTTCCTCTTGGTTTGGTGGGTCTTTTGCTGGATGTAGACATACGTTCTTTTGAACTCAGTTGCTGATCTGCATGAAGAAGAAGCGAGACCCAATCCAAAAAGGTTGAATTAGCCATTTGATCTTCCATCGGAATGTTAGCAGAAGAAAGAGTTAGAGATTTTAAGGCTCAGGGCATGCGGGGCGCATGAAAACTGCAGCTAACAGGGCTAAATAAACAGGGCGCACAGAAAAGGAGTGCTGCAGAGGTTAAATTGGCGCCAAAGGCGCATGGAAACGCATGCGCCAAAGGTGCATACTGCATATTGCATTTAATATAGGGTGCGTCATGAGAAGCATGTGAAAAGCATTGGGACATGGATTTTCGTGCCCAAGGGAATATGGCACGGCGCATGAAAAACTCACACAACATGGTGTTATTGCAATCGGGGATGCGCCTGCGCCTTTATAGCTTCATACTCAGCGCAGAAAAAACTTTTGTTGCATGGAAGCTGGGTGCGCCATGGGCGCATGGAAAAGGGATGCAACATGGACGGATGGTGCACCATTGGGGCGCAGTTTCAGCACTTGTAGCACGCGGAAAAGGCGCGCCTTGAGGGCGCATGAGCTCATGATGCAGCAGGCCGAAAGGGTGCGCCATGGGCGCGGATTTTGCTCTTGTAACAGGGCGGGTAGATGCGCCATGGGGGTGCAACTGTTCTTAGTGTTGCAGGGGTGACAGACGCGCCAAGGAGAAAAACAGAAAACTAAACTCTTAAAAGGGGGGTTTTTACATGATTCATAGATTTCTTCTCCTCTCTTTTTTAACATGCTCAGTGGGCAAACGAAACGGTTAAAACCAAGAGGATTATAACCATGGTTTCAAGAAAATGACCTTCTCCAGCAGATCTGGAAAGAGGAAGGATAGCATGGGGGGCAGACAGCAAACGGAGGAGGCTAGGCCAACACATTTACATATAAACAACCACCCAACAAGCAAGAACCAAACCAGGAACACACCAGGAAATGAAAGCACAAAACGCACAAGAGAGAAATAACACCTCTTACCTGGATATATAGCAAAAGTTGCAACGGGTCCACAGGACGATGAAAACGACGGAGCAGAGGCTGACAAGTTCAGAACGATCACGTGCTCAACAAAAGTGAAAATGACATTTGGGCGCGCAAACCATATATATATAGAAAAACTAGACATAAATGCGCCAACCACTTTTTCAAAGGCGCAGGAGATTTGTTGTCGACACGGGAAGGGATGCACCCTTTGGCGCATCAAAGCATCTGCCAACATGAGATAAAGCGCGCCCTTGGCGCACCCAAATCTATTGTCGACACGGGATTATGTGCGCCCTTTGGCGCACCAAAGAGCGGCGCAACACAAGTTGTATCAACACAAGCGCATGCGCCTTGGCGCACGCAAAAGAGACTCAACATCCTTTGGCGCACTGAAAGATGTTTTAACATGGAAAACCATGCGCCAAAGGCTTTTAAGGGGGCGCATCAAAAGCTAGTGTTACAAGGATATTTCATGCGCCCAGCCAAAAAGGCTCAGAAAGACTAAGTTCGAAAACTAGATTTCCCGGGAAGGGATTTTACAACGTTTCGAACGCAAGGGATCCCTAACGAGGGATTGGAACAAAATTTTCCATATGGTTATCGGTAAAATTTCCCTTGTCAATTTTACGGGATAACAGCTGGCTCTTTCTGGGGACTATCCCTGAATGAACTCGGGGGTAGAGAATCCCAGATCACTTGTGCCTATCCATTGGGTAACAGAGTCAAAAACAAGGGGGACCGGAGGGAGAACAAAAGAAACACACGACAAACCGAAAGCAAACACACGACGAAAGCAAACACACAACTTAAAACAAATTGTACAAAGAAGAGAGCAAGCTCTACTTCCTGAAGATCTTCAGATGCTGCCCGCTATAGGGAAGCGGGAGCTCAGTTCCATCCAGATATGAGAGATAGAAACTATTCTCTCCGTTGAGTTGCTTGATTTTGAAGGGCCCTCTCCACAGGGAATCAAACTTTCCATGCATGCCCTTTGGTTCTCTTCGCTTGTCCCATAAAAGGACGAGATCTCCCACTTGAAAATCCCTTTGCTTGGCTTTCTTATCGAAAAGCCTCTTAACTTGATTCTGATGTTCAGTGATCCTATCGACCACCTTCACTCTCTTTTCTTCAAGTTCTGCCAGATACATGATTCTCTTTTCAAGAGAACTTTGGAAAGTTTCATCTTCAATGGCTCGTGCCAAGCGCAGAGCAGGAAGTTCCGCAGAAATGGGAAGCTCGGCATCAGTGCCATATAACACTTGAAAAGGTGACATGCCGAGAGATCTCTTGGGAGTAATGCGGTCCGCCCACAAAGCGTCGTACAAAGACTTGTGCCACATCCGCTGATTTGATTCCACCAGTTTTCGTATGATGGCCACCAAGTTCTTGTTGCTGGATTCCGCTTGACCATTTCCCTGAGGATAATAGTCAGATGCGTGAGCCAAGGTTATCCCATATTCATAGCAAAAACTAATAACTTCTCGTGAGGAGAAGTTAGAAGCATTATCAGCAACGATTTTGTTTGGAATGCCGAACCTGACAATGATATTTTCTTTAATGAAATTACAAACCACCTCAGAAGTGGCATGCTTGACAGGTATGGCTTCCACCCACTTGGTGAAGTAATCCGTTGCTGTAAGGACATAGCTATGTCCAGCACTCGATTGAGGATTGAGTGCGCCAATAAAATCAATTCCCCATTGTCTGAATGGTTCATTGATAATGATCGGCCTTAGGGGAAGGGCAGCCAGCTTGGGCTTGCCAACAAATTGTTGGCAGGGTTCACATTTCGCCACCCAGGTGGCTGTATCTTGAAAGAGCGTCGGCCAATAATACCTAGCTCGAATGATCTTGTGTGCAGTTACGGATGAAGAGAAATGCCCTCCACAAGCTGAATTGTGAAAACTTTCCAGTAGTTTTACTTGTTGGGGCTTGTCGACACATCGCAGGAAGATGCCATCTATCCCGCGCTTATATAAGCCGTCATCCCAGATGACGTATTTAGCCGCCCTGAGCTTTATAGTGTGCTTCTCCTTTGCAGTTAGGTGCATCGGGCATTCGCCGTAGGTAAGGAAGAAAGCGATGTCGGAGTACCACTCATCACTAGTTGCAACAAATAGAACCAGAGGCAGAGAATCAGGCCCTTCTTGCCGGTCCTGCGCTTCTTCGATGTAGTCACCCCTCTCATCAGGATTTTCTGAATCTTTGTTTTCAGCCATTAGCTGACACAGGCCCTTGCCCCTTACTAGCTTGGTTGGTTTAATATCCAGGTCATACTCCTGGACCTTTGCGATCCAATTTCCTCGCAAGCTTCCTAACTCCTGCTGAGTTAGAATTGATTTCACCGCCGTGTCTGGAACCAGCACCACCGTATGCGAGTTTAGAATGTAATACCTGAAATTCTTCACTGCTTTGACAACGGCAAAGGCGTGCTTTTCCAGCTGAGTCATCTTTAGTTCGTGAAGCTTGAGGGGAGAACTCATGAATGCAATCGGGGACTCAATGTCTTCTGAATTCTTTTGCATTAAGATTGCAGACACAGTATGCTCAGATGCATAACTATACATGATGAAGTCCTTGGAGAAATCTGGACATACCAGGACTGGTGCATGGGCAACAGAAGCTTTTATTTCTTCAAATGACCTTTTCCCCTCTTCACTCCATTTGAAATTTGGTGATCCCTTCATCATGTTCAATATGTGACGGGTCTTCTCGGCAAAGTTAGGAACAAAACGCCTGAGAAAGTTCACCTTTCCAAAGAAAGAATGAACACCAGTCTTTCTTGTAGGCAGAGTAAGGCTTTGAATAGCCTTAACTCTTTCAGTATCTATCTTTCTCCCTTCTTTGCTGACCACATGGCCTAGCAACTTCCCTTCCGTGACTCCAAAAACAGACTTTTTTGGGTTTAGGGAAATCCCATGTTCTCGGCACCTGGCCAACACTTGCTCCAAGTGATCACAGTGATCGCTTCGTTGTTTGGAGAACACAGTCAGGTCATCTACATAAACCACAATGACCTTCCCCATCATACCTTTAAATGTAAAGTACATGGCCCACTGAAAAGTAGTACCAGCATTAGTTAGGCCGAAAGGCATCCTGCTGTAGGCAAATGTACCCCAGGGAGTAGTGAATGCTGTTTTGAATTGATCTTCAGGTGAAACCTCAATCTGATTGTAACATGAAAAAACCGTCAAGCATGGACAGCATCTCTGATCCAGTTACTGCTTGCAGAACTTGATCCATTATCGGAAGAGGGTAGTTGTCTTTCAGCGAAGCTTGATTCAAATTTCGAAAGTCTACGCAAATGCGTATTTCACCGTTTTTTTCTTACGCGCACTGGCACAAATTTTGCTACCCCAAGTACTGTGATGGATAGGGAAGATGATTCTTGCGTCGTCTAGCACTCTCTCTGAAATTTTCGGCCTGGATGGTGCCTGAAATCTTGGGATTATAGTGCCTCTGCTTCTGGCGGAAGGCTTTGGCATCATCGTCTTTCAATGGAATATCGTGCTGAACGTCCTTCTGGCTTGAAGGACTTTAAATCGGCATAAGACCATGCCAATACATATCCATATATTTTTTTTAGCAGCTTGACAAATTTCAGCTTTTCTTCTGGCGTGCAACATTTCTCGATGTTCACAAATTTACGGATGTGCCTCCGAACCTAAATTGACCGGTTCGGTCTCTGGGGATGAGTCAGGATCATCCACCTCTTCTTTTTTACAAAACGGTCATATGGACAAACCTGTCGAACAGGCATTCCAGAGAAACCAGACCCTTTGGAATTTTATTTCCCTTGAGCTGACATATGCCATCGTTTCTCCTTTGTTTCGTGGTTTTGACCGTTGATTGATTCACGGCATGTAGAGGTGGATCCTTCGAAATACAACTCGTTAAAATTTTCTGATTTTTTCCAGAAAGGCAATGAGTTGATTATCATCGTTGAACACCTGCCAATGCTGAGAATTAGTCCGGCACGCTCGGGCGGAAAACCACCTCAATGGTGTACTTGTTCGTTTTCAAACCTGGATGTGGGAGCATGAGAGATGCTGAAACAGCCATGAATCAGCCATGTCATTTTGAGCTCTTGGGAATTGATTCAATTGAAAAGGCATCAAACTCCTCAATGTTGTCCCATACCGCATTTACGGTAGTGCCCTGAGCCTTTCATTCTTTACTTGTTGTAAATCCTTTTGACTTGATTTACAACTAGCTCAGCATCACCTTGTACTTTTAGATTTTTTTATTCCTCTTTCTTTGCGGCTGGGCATACCGAGTAAGAGAGATTCATACTCAGCGGTATTGTTGGTGTTGAAAAACTACAATTTGAAAGAGAGAGGAATGACTTCTTCCTCAGGAGATATAACACGACCCCAGCGCCACATCCACTAGTTGCACAGCTCCCATTGAATTGCAATGTCCAGATCTTATTAAGATCTCCTTCCTGAACGAGAACAACCCCTGTTTTATCCGTCTCAGTAGATAAGAAGTAATTCCCCATCCCTGATGATTCAAAAAGGATTTGAGCTTTGGGGTCTTTCAGAGCTGGTAACCAAGTATTTCTTTTGTGATTCTGGCTCCAAAGTCTGCATTACGCCTTTGACTGGAATTCTAGCTTTAGACCAGTCCATATGAATTTCTCCACCAACTTCGCTGCAAAAACTCCTTCCCAGCAAAATTCCATAGGCTGCCGGAATGTCAGCAACGAGGACTGTCATTTTTACTCTTTTTATCTTAATTATCCGGGAAAGCCGCAAATGCAAATTACACGTCCTTGACTTTGGCCAACCAATGGAACTTGCTTAGTTTCCAAAGAATAACACCTGCCGAAAGGCTTGGTAAGAGTGAGGCCCAAAGCATGGGTGACTTTTACCGGCATGACGTTATCAGAAGCTCCGGAATCAATTATGCAATTACTCAGCTTGTGTCCATTGATCAGAAAGAGAGAGATAGAAAGGTTCTATCTTACCTGACGCAGATGTTGAAGCAACATTTATATGAGATTCAGGGGAGTGGATAGGATTCCTTTTGGGGAAACCTAATTAGATATAACAGCTTGACTTTGGATATACTTAGTTAATCTTACGAGCTGTTCGGGATTTGACTGAAGATACTCAGCTTCAGACATTTGGATCTTGGTCTTTTTTGCATGATCTATAATATCAAATGCGGCCAAGGGTTGTGTTGGTAAAGGAATGAGTCCCTTCACCTCTCGATGATGGAATAGGATTGGTGGTCTTAGGAGGGAATTGAGAGATTGATTTTTTGGAGGATAGATAGGGGGAAAAAGATCTCTTTTAAAAGATTTGCCAGGGAGTTGAGTAGGAAGAGGAATTACTGCTACCTCTTTTAGGATCGGAGGCACGTTTGACACGTCCTTCTCCTGCTGGACATGGGCAGCAACTTCCGCTTCGATTTTCCTTGTGAGCGAGTACGGGCACCGCAGGGGCACTGCCTCGGCGCGTCCGCACGCGGCAGGACGTCCCGGCACACTTGGGGGGGGGCATCCGCGGCCGGAGGGGGGACCAGCGATCTACGGTGAGCAGACACAGAGAGGACGACGGGAGGGGATCTAGCATTTAACTCACGTAGACAACTAAATTTGGGTTCCAACACTCTAAGCCCCTTTTAATTAACATACCACCTTACCATGACCCCTTTCACACATTTTTATTAATCTAATTATCAAAATTAGGTTAATTACCACCAAATCCTTTTACCCTCACCTTGGACCCATTCCAAGGGCATTTAACTAACTCGGACCAAGTCATCACTCTCAATATTGAGTCATCACCTCACTTAACTAACTAAGACTTCTTCTAAACCTAACATTTATTGCCAACTCCATCTTCTATCTATCAATTTCCCACGTGTTCAAACATGAACCAAGACTCCTAACCCATTTCCAATCTTGACACACCGCCAAAAAAGGGAAGAAATAGGCTATTTGAGAAAAATTGACTATTTCTCCCTAACTAACGTCAATTATTCCTCATTCGGTGTTGGTCAAGGAACCCGCCATCGATTCCTTTAAATAAGGATTTCAAACTATTTCCTGGGGTCCTTTCTTTGGTTGGTTTTTTATTATTCATTCACATCTTTACATTCGATTGAGCACCCTGACAATCAAAAATAGCACCATAGAATCCAAGTTCTTCACCAACAACTGACCCCCTTGCTCCACAGCCTCAGATCATTCGCACAGGGAAGCACCCAAGATTTTTTTCCATGGCATAGGATCTAGATCCATTTCTTCTACGAGCACCCACCAACCACTACCATCTACCAATCTCTCGATCTTCAGATAAGTATCTTAATTGGGTTGTTAGTTTCTTAGATTTGGTCTTATATCTCTTATTGTTAGTTGTTGTATTACTTCTTTCTTAACTAAATACCATATGTCACCCATCTATCTAATACCCTACCAACTTGAACCTCTCTACCTTTCCAATCACCTCTCTCACCCTTACTGAGCCTTCACCTAAATCCCAACACCATGCCTAAGATTTCCCAACACTATTTGCAATCATAGAGAGCCCAAACCAACCCATTTTCACCTTTGGCACCCAATTTCCCTTACTGTGATCGATTAGCCAACCGATCTCGGTTATAACCAATTACCGACGTTAGTTACCTAGCCGACATTGGTCTATGTGTCTAGCAATTTTCCCAGACCAGCAAGCCCATTCACTCACCCAAAACATCTCAAAACCTCCCACAACTTCACGCAAAATTCCCTAATACCCTTTGCTACACCTACAGACCTTACCAACCTACCACCCACTTTAGATTTAATCTTATATTCACTATTTAGATAAGATGTAATTTACTGTGCTTGTGTGAGATACCTAAATTATACAACTATAGTAGGACTCTTATTTCATGTTCTTATCATAATTTAATTTGTTTTAAAAACATGGATTGACATCCTTCTAGGATACACCCCACTTCCCAGATCTAGCTCCCACTAGGCAATCCACCAACCTATGCTTTAATTTTATATTGTTTTTTTATTTGCTTCTCAGGTAGTCTTTCCCAGAAAAAAAGGAGTGCTCTCGATCGGCTTGGTCTTCAACGGTGCGCAACCTCTTCACGACCTTTAGGTATTCCTCACGTACCCAACCTTCTACATTAAACATTTTGCTCATACGTACGCTTCTTATTGGTGAAACATTTTTGCACACTCGGTGGGACCCTCATCATTTGTGGGTTCTTTCTATTCATTTAGGATTGTATTTTTTATTTTTTCTTTTCTGACATATTCGCTAAATCTCTCCTTGGTAAAATTTTATTTCTTCTATTTTCTCTAAAGGAAACACTTCATTTGGTGCAAATTAAAGCAAATCATTCTTTATTTCTTGCTTGCATTAGTTAAAACCATACTCTTTTCCTATTCACTATTGCTCTTATCCAATTTCCATTTTTTGATTTGGGCCTAAAATTGTTGCATTACATCCTTTGTATTCTTACATTTAGCTCACATAGTTTTAATTAGCAATAAAATATAATAGATATTGTGACCATTTGATGATTGGGTAATTAAGTGTAGTCCACTCTTGCACACTTTCCCAAATCACTCAAACAAACAACACATTTCTTAAACATTCCCCAAATCCTAGGAAGAAGCTATCAAGGATTTAAAACACTCATTGATAGTGGGCCCTGACCGGTGTTCTAGCTGGATTGTCCTATCAGAGCTTAGACCTCATGCACTAAAAGGTATATCAAGGATTCCCCCGCCAAAAAATTCCCAAAATCATCCATAGTTGGCTTCTAGGTACCTTATATCCACTCCTTTCTATATATTCATAGTTAGTCCTGTTGGTCCGAAAATCTGTCACCTAGATAGATCTATGGATAGACGAGCCAACAGTGTGCAGGGCTTAGCCCCTCTTTGAGTTAGCAAAGCGAAACTGGTTTATTGCTATTCTACCAGCAGGAACCTATGCAAGTCTCACAGATTCTGTCTTCGGGGATTTGGGATCTCATCCCAGCAGAGTGTTTCAGGCTGCGAAAAGAAAGGAATGAAAGAGGGAAAGAACAGATCCGAAGGAAGAAAAGAAATGAATTCCAAAGCAGAAAGGACAGAAGATTTATGTTTTTGGGTTGGTAGTAAACAGAGCCAAACCTACTTGCATAAATAAACAAAGCAATACTGATGAGCAAATGACATAAAAGTAGATATGAATCCAACAGATTAAACACACACAGATCTAACGTAAGGAAGATCTAATACATAACACAGCTATTGAGCACAAAGTCTTAATATTTGTATTACTGTTTTCTTCTGTTACAAGAAAGCTCAAAGTCTTTCTCTCCTCACTTCTATTTTCATCTAAAAAATGTTCACACTGAATACAACAAGTATTCCAGTATTTATAAAAGAGAGGAGAAGGAAAGCAAAAAGGAGCCAACAAATATTTACAAAGATATTTACAAAATATCTAAAATTCATGTTGACTTTTGACAACTTGATGGATGACATCATCCCATGATGCAACATGGATGATGTCATTATTTGTGCCAACACACTTTAGACATTTCAACAAGAAAGTCGGAGAATAGAGAGAGGAAGAAGAAGAAGAAGAAGAAGCTACTCGTCATCGTCATCCTGCGCCGAAAGGGGGTTGCCTGCTTCTGATGCTGCTCAGGAGATGATATGTGGAACTGAGCGCGGTATTCCAAAAACTTGTTAATCATGGGCCCAAATTGATCCTGTGATGGATCCTTGTGCCGTTCGCTGATTGCTTCGCAAGTCTCCCACTCGCTTATGAGCTTTTCTGGGAGTTTAGAATAACCTTTCTCCACCTCGATGAGGAACCCAATGAAGTCCCTACAGGCCAGCAGGTTGTTGATAGATTCAGTGTCAAATGTGACCTCTGGCCCCATTCCTTGAGAAGCGATCTCCTTGAAGATCTGGATAGTTTCATCAGCTAATCTCATGGTAAAGGAAGGAGTGAGTAGCCTTAGAGACATGTTAAGGACAATTCACTCCATTTGATGCATCGCATCCAGGGCCTCTTCCTTCACCTTGTCTATCTTTTCCAGAACAAATTCTAGCTGATCTATCCGATAGTCCAAAGTGGACATGGTTTTGTTGAGAGCCCTTGGATGGCCGAAAACTCCGAACTTGACCAGATCTTCGACTGAACAGTCGAACATTTGTTGAAAGGTCTCATGTTGGAGTCTAGCATGATCTAGCTCTTCTGATATGGGACCCGCTAATACTTGGAGTTCCTTGTTCGCCTTTTTGATGTTTAGATATGAATTGACATATTCGGCGATCACTCTTTCACTATCCTTGAGGATCTGGCTCCTCCAAGCAGAAACAGTCATACCCTGCTCGCCGATCTTTGAATATTCATTGATTTTCTCCTAGCTGAGAAGCTCAAAAGTCTCGGTGGCAGTCGTGGGAGGTGCACTACCCATCTTCTGTAAGGCTTGAAGCAGATATTTTTTTCTGCTCCTTCAGTAGCCTTTTCTCTTCTTTTATTTCCTGAAGCTTTTGACAAAGGGCGTCGACCGCGGAAAGAGCTTCCCCCTGGAGACTTTCATAAGACGTCCCCATTGTGACTTGGGTCACAGTAAAATCTGCCGGAGACAGATCCTTTTTCTCCTTGAGGGGATCAGGGTATGCTATTTCCATAACTCTCTCACCCGCAGCACTTTGAGAGAAGCGTGTTACAGGCTTTTGCTTCTTTGCCCCTTGGGCCGGAATCACTGAAAAGTCCATCGGGAGCGATGGGAACTTTCCTCTTTTGTTGGCTCAGCTGCTGAGAGATCCAGGCTAGTCCCATAGAAGAAGGACCAGAGACAGAGGAGGAGGGAACAACAGTAGAAGAGGGGAAAAACGTGGAGACACGCGGCGGGGGCATTGAAATCATAGCCGAAGAAGTGTCCATGGGAGGAAGGAAAACTACAGCTGCAGAAGACAAAGGAAGGAAGGGAGCCCGGAAATGAGGGAAGAAATGGCGGAGGGAAGATCAGCGAGGGAGGAGCAGATAGACGAAGAGGCAGGGGGGAAAAGATTAGAAGAAGGGGCAGAGGACAAACCAAAGGGATGGTCATTTGAGTCACAGAGGGGAGGGAAGAAAGAGAAGAAGAAGAGACAGAAGGGACCTTGTGGTTATAGCAATGCCGACATCCTGGAGTGGATGGGCGTATGGAAGATCCTCCGCTGCTTCTTTCTCTGCGAATCCAGAGTTATTACATGGTCTGGTGTGTGGAAGGAGGACTTCCAGGGGCTTCTTCCGGAATGGTGCTAGGTTCACCTTCTGCACTTTTCCTTTTAGCTGCTCTTGACCTTGGAGGTTACATTGCCCAATGGGGAGGTTGTGAAATCTACCCGAGGTAGAATAGCCGTCATCGGCACAAGGGCCGCTGTTCTGCGCATAGTTCCTTGACCCTCTCCTCAATTGTTTGAGGAGCTTTGCTTCTGTCAATGGCCAGGAAGGGCCAATCATCCCCTTCCGTGTCATTATACACCTTGTCTACTTCATCTTCCGTAGTTTGGAAGCCTTTTGGGACAATGGCCACTCCGTATTGGATAATTTCCACCAATGCTAAGCGAGAATGATCCTTTCTTCTTAGTTCCACCTCGTGGATGACGTCAATGTAAATATCCTCAATTTGAGGGACGTGGATTGGATCAAGCTTAGCCCTTGGCAGGCGGCTCCTTGGGTCAAAGGTAGGCCTGACTGGGAAGTCATGTTTCAAATTGAGCAACTCCAGCTCTGCGAACATTTCCTTTGCCTTGTGATAGGAGGAGCATGTGTACCGGCCCACTGTGAGGGGGAAAGGAGTTCCGCCCTTCTTTATTTTGAGGCATTTCTCATGGTATGTGACCAACTGCCTTGATAACTCTAGTAGAATCAGCTTAGGTCCAGCATACCTCGGTAGCCTGGTTGGTTTTGCCCAAGAAGTTGACCGCCCTCAGATAGGTAATGTGGGAAACTGGGTGAACAGGGCCCCCCACTTCTCCACAGTTGACACAATGTTCTTGGTTGTGCGACCATGAGTTAGATTTGGCCTCAACAGGTAAATGATGTGATAGAAGAAAGCATCATTAATTTTGGCGAATTGAGGGATGCTATTCTCCAGCCTTAGTTCTGGATAATATTCATATATTTTGACCTGAGGCCAAATTCCACTTCAGTTTAGCCCTAGATAATCCCTTTCCAACGCTGCAGCGTAGACTACGTAGGAGTTCATATGGAACACTCCCGTTGTGGCGAATTGTTGTAGCTGCTCGGAGATGGTGCTGCTTATTATTTCTCCCCAGTAAAAGTGCTGCTTAGGCACATTCTTATTCATTGTTTCCAAGTACCTCAGCATCCATTTATGGAAGTAGTGGGCGTCAGAAAGCCCGAAGACCCTGCTCAGGAAAGTAATAGTATCGCTGAGCTCTTCTGAGAAGTCACTGCGGTGGATGATTTGGGGCCACCGGGTTACCACCTTCTTGTTTTTCAGGTAGACTTCATTCATTAGTTGTATGCATTGGTCTTCGTTGTCTTCCCAGGCCTTGATGCACTCTTCTTGGCTGACGGCCACAAAGTGTCGGTGGTGAGGGATGCCGAGCATTATCTCAAAATGACGGGTAGTGAGGTTTATGATTACCTCGCCCTTGCTGTTTTCGACACATCTTGTGTCCTTGTTGTAAGATTGTGCAATCACCATCATGAATTCATTGTTGACGGAACTGATGGGGATTCCTCCGGTGAAATGCAGGGCACTGCCTATTAATTTGTCCATCCACGGACTTCTTGTAACCTTCTGAGTCCTAACCCAGAATTCTTTCATGTCAATGTGACCCAACTCTGAGTACCTGACATCCATACTGCATTCAGCCTATGATTCGGGCATCCTGACCCTTTGATATTTGTACTTCATCTCCTCCTCTGTAAGCTTAGCCTTTCCCCTTGGTTTGGTGGGTCTTTTGCTGGATGTAGACATATGTTCTTTTGAACTCAGTTGCTGATCTGCATGAAGAAGAAGCGAGACCCAATCCAAAAGGTTGAATTAGCCATTTGATCTTCCATCGGAATGTTAGCAGAAGAAAGAGTTAGAGATTTTAAGGCTCAGGGCGGGGGGGTGCATGAAAACTGCAGCTAACAGGGCTAAATAAACAGGGCGCAGGGGCACATGGATGTTGCAGATTGCATTTTATAAAAGGCGCATGAGAACAGTGTGTTGCATGGAAACAGGATGTGCCAAAGGAAATATGGCGCGGTGCATGAAGAGTTTACACAACATGATGTTATTGCAATCGGGGATGCGCCTGCGCCTTTATAGTTTCATACTTGCGCAGATAAAGCTTGTGTTGCATGGAAGCTAGGTGCGCCATGGGCGCATGGAAAAGGGATGCAACATGGACGGATGGTGCACCATTGGGGTGCAGTTTCAGTACTTGTAGCATGCGGAAAAGGCGCGCCTTGAGGACGCATGAGCTCAGGATGCAGCAGGCCGAAAGGGTGCGCCATTGGCGTGGATTTTGCTCTTTGTAACAGGGCGGGTAGGTGCGCCATGGGGGCGCAACTGTTCTTAGTGTTGCAGGGGTTACAGACGCGCCAAGGAGAAAAACAGAAAACTAAACTCTTAAAGGGGGTTTTTTACATGATTCATAGATTTCTTCTCCTCTCTTTTTTAACATGCTCAGTGGGCAAACGAAACGGTTAAAACCAAGAGGATTATAACCATGGTTTCAAGAAAATGACCTTCTCCAGCAGATCTGGAAAGAGGAAGGATAGCATGGGGGGCAGACAGCAAACGGAGGAGGCTAGGCCAACACATTTACATATAAACAACCACCCAACAAGCAAGAACCAAACCAGGAACACACCAGGAAATGAAAGCACAAAACGCACAAGAGAGAAATAACACCTCTTACCTGGATATATAACAAAAGTTTCAACGGGTCCACAGGACAATGAAAACGACGGAGTAGAGGCTGACAAGTTCAGAACGATCACGTGCTCAACAAAAGTGAAAATGACATTTGGGCGCGCAAACCATATATATATAGAAAAACTGGACATAAATGCGCCAACCACTTTTTCAAAGGCACAGGAGATTTGTTGTCGACACGGGAAGGGATGCGCCCTTTGGCGCATCAAAGCATCTGCCAACATGAGATAAAGCGCGCCCTTGGGCACCAAATCTATTGTCGACACGGTATTATGTGCACCCTTTCGCGCACCAAAGAGCGGCGCAACACAAGTTGTATCAACACAAGCGCATGCAGCTTGGCGCATGCAAAAGAGACTCAACATCCTTTGGCACACCCAAAGACGTGTTAACATGGAAAACCATGCGCCAAAGGCTTTTAAGGGGGCGCATCAAAAGCTAGTGTTACAAGGATATTTCATGCGCCCAGCCAAAAAGGCTCAGAAAGACTAAGTTTGAAAACTAGATTTCCCGGGAAGGGATTTTACAACGTTTCGAACGCAAGGGATCCCTAACGAGGGATTAGAACAAAATTTTCCGTATGGTTATCAGTAAAATTGCCCTTGTCAATTTTACGGGA
This sequence comes from Taxus chinensis, assembly GCA_019776745.2. Lineage (NCBI taxonomy): Eukaryota > Viridiplantae > Streptophyta > Pinopsida > Cupressales > Taxaceae > Taxus > Taxus chinensis. The sequence continues at coordinate 840,886,300 of CM034147.1, read as the reverse complement.
TAACAGCTGGCTCTTTCTGGGGACTATCCCTGAACGAACTCGGGGGTAGAGAATCCCAGATCACTTGTGCCTATCCATTGGGTAACAGAGTCAAAAACAAGGGGGACCGGAGGGAGAACAAAATAAACACACGACAAACCGAAAGCAAACACACGACGAAAGCAAACACACAACTTAAAACAAATTGTACAAAGAAGAGAGCAAGCTCTACTTCCTGAAGATCTTCAGATGCTGCCCGCTATAGGGAAGCGGGAGCTCAGTTCCATCCAGATATGAGAGATAGAAACTATTCTCTCTGTTGAGGTTGCTTGATTTTGAAGGGCCCTCTCCATAGGGAATCAAACTTTCCGTGCATGCCCTTTGGTTCTCTTTGCTTGTCCCACAAAGGACAGAATCTCCCACTTGAAAAATCTCTTTGCTTGGCCTTCTTATCGAAAAGCCTCTTAACTGATTCTGATGTTCAGTGATCCTGTCGATCACTCTCACTCTTTTTCTTCAAGTGCTGCCAAATACATGATCTCTTTTCTAGAGAATTCTGGAAAGTTTCATCTTCAATCGCTCGTGCTAAGCGCAGAGCAGGAAGTTTCTGCTGAAATGGGAAGCTCGGCATCAGTTCCATATAACACTTGAAAAGGTGACATGCCGAGAGATCTCTTGGGAGTAATGCGGTCTACCCACAAAGCGTCGTACAAAGACTTGTGCCACATCCACTGATTTGATTCCACCAGTTTTCGTATGATGGCCACCAAGTTCTTGTTGCTGGGATTCCGCTTGACCATTTCCCTGAGGATAATAGTCGGATGCGTGAGCCAAGGTTATCCCATATTCATAGCAAAAACTAATAACTTCTCATGAGGAGAAGTTAGAAGCATTACATCAGCAACGATTTTGTTTGGAACGCCGAACCTGACAATGATATTTTCGTTATGAAAGTGCATAAAAACCACTCAGAAGTGGCATGCCTTAAAGACAGGTATGGCTTCCCCCCACTTGGTGAAGTATTGTTGCTGTAAGGAACATAGCTATGTCCAGACTCAATTGAGGAGTGAGGTACGCCAATAAAATCAATTCCCCATTGTCTGAATGGTCATTGATAATTATTGGCCTTAAAGGGGAAGGCACCAAGCTTGGGCTTGCAACAATTGTTGGCAGGGGTTTCACATGTTCGCCACCCAGTTGGTTTATCTTAGAAAAGAGTGTCGGCCAATAGAACCCTGGCTCGAATGATCTTGTGTGTCATTTACTGATGAGAGCAATTCCCTCCACAAGCTTAATTGTTAAAACTTTCTAGTAGTTTTTACTTGCTGGTGCTTGTCGACACATCGCCGAAGATGCCATTTCCCGCGCTTAATAATCCTCATCCCAGATGAGTATTTAGCCGCCCTGAGCTTTTATAGTGTGCTTCTCCTTTGCAGTTAGGTGCATCGGGCCTTTGCCGTAGGTAAGGACGAAAGCGCTGTCCGAGTACCACTCAATCACTAGTTTTGCAACAGGGAATAACCAGCGGCAGAGAATCAGGCCCTTCTTGCCGGTCCTTCGCTTCTTTCATGTAGTCAACCCTCCTCATCAGGATTTTTCTGAATCTGTTGTTTTCAGCAGCCATTATCTAACCAGGCCCCTTGCCCCTTACTATCTTGGTTGGTTTATATCCAAGTCATCCTCCGGACCTTTGCGAATCCAATTTCCTCGCAAGCTCCTAACTCCTGCTGAGTTAGAATTGATTTTCATTCATCATCACAAAGATTCATCACCGCCGTGTCTGGAAACCAGCAACCCACCACCATATGCGAGTTTAGAATGTATCCCTGAAATTCTTCACTGCTTTGACAACGGCAAAGGCATGCTTTTCTAGCTGTCAATCTTAGTTTCGTGAAGCTTGAGGGAGAACTCAATGAAGCATCAAGGGGACTCATGTCTTCTGAATTCTTTTGCATTAAGATTGCAAACACAGTATGCTCATATGCATAACTTTATCCATATGAAGTCCTTGGAGAAATCTGTACATACCAGGACTGGTGCATGGGCAACTTAAGCTTTATTTTCTTCAATGACCTTTTCCCCTCTTCACCGTCCATCTAAAGTTGGTGACCCCCTTCATCCTGTTCAATATGTTGACGGGCCCTTGGCAAAGTCCAGACAAAACGCCTTAGAAAGTTCACCTTTCCACAGAAAGAATGACACCAGTCTTTCTTGTAGGGCAGAGTAAGGCTTTGAATAGCCTTAACTCTTTCAGTATCTATCTTTGTCCTTCTTTGCTGACCACATGGCCTAGCAACTTCCCTTCC
>CM034147.1:839559721-839604721 GCA_019776745.2 Taxus chinensis | reverse complement strand
ATGATAGTCCAATTGTGACATTCTGCAATTCCATTTGGCTAGGATGTATAGGGGCAGTCAAGTGCTATGTGATACCATGATCCTTCATAAATGTCAAGAATTTATTGGATGTGAATTCCCCCCTCTATCGAAGTAGATGACAAGAAAGGGCTACATGTTATGTTGGATAACTTGTTAATAAAAGGCCTAAAAATTGGAAATTGCTTCAATCTTCTTCTATAGGAAGAACACCCATGTATTGCAAAAATAGTCATCTATCAAAAAATGGAAGTACTGAAATCCCTAAAAGGGGGCAGGAAAGGGCCTGCACAGATTGGTATGTACGACGTCAAGATAGTTCTTAGCATGAAAGGAACTCGGCTCAAATGAATATAAATGGTGTTTACCCGCCAGACATCCAGAACAAATAGGTAAGGAGTGGGAAAATAGAGGAATCCCTCAAACCATCTCTTTGGAACTGAGATGATAGAGGGAGATGACAGAAAGGTGCCCATATTGATAATGTCCGAGTGGAGTAAGCTCCTCCTTAGAGACACATAGAGAAACTGTAAAGGATGAAACTACATCTAGTGTAAACAAACCATCCTTAAAAAAATATCTATCTAGTATCATACCTTCACGTGAAATAAGACACGAGTTGATTCCTTTCTGGACCATGAATTCAATTGTGAGCTTGTGAATCAATAGTTTATGGACAAATATGAGACTTATGGTCAAACCAGGAACATGGAGCACCTTTTTGAGGGTATTGCTTCTCATCCCAAGAGGAATGGTGATAGTGTCAATTCCTTCTGCAACATATTGCTTGTTGGATGCAATGTGAACCCGATCTCCAATGGTTTGATCATTAAATGAATCAAATATCTTTCTATAACCCATCATATGGTTACTGGCACCAAAGTCAATCAAACAAATGTTCTACGAAGGTTGTAAATCTTGAGAGACTAGAACAATGTTCTGAAGTGCGTTGTAATTTTATGATTATAATACTTCCTCCTTCGAGTCATCCTCTTGTTGACTCGTGGCATGTCCTTTAAACTTAATTTGGTGAGGAGGACGTCTAGATTTTTGTGAATCAATGTGACCAGATGTGCTCTCGTTTCCAAAATTACCTTGAGTCCGGTCATTATTCCAACAACTAGTAGTGTCATGCAAATTTTTCGTGTAAAGTTTACACCATCGATCCAATTTATAAGATTTTTATTGGTATGGTTGCTTCTACGAATACTTCTCTTGTTGTACCTTTCGAGAGTTGTGACTCTTCTATTGTCTTGAGATAAGTGCCTTGTCTTCAAACTCCTCGTACATTGTCTGTATGGATTCTTCCTACTGGAGAATATTTACAAGTTCTTCAAATGACACCACTCATTTTATGATGTTTAATGTCATGATAAAAATTTGAAATTGGGAAGGAAGAGCTCTCAAAGTGATTGGGATAAAAAATTTATCCTTCACCGTTTCATTGAGAGCCAAATACTTTGCTCGTAGTTTTGTCACATGACGTAAGAATTCCTCTACTTTCTTGTCATATTTCATATTGATTGTATGAATCTTTGACTGGAGATGGATGATATTTTTCTAGTTTTTTGCCTTGTAGATGGTGGATAGAGTATCCCAAGCCACCTTTGATGTTGTCGTGTCTCGTACATGTGGTTAAACCTTGTCGGAGATGCCGAGAGTGATCAAAATCAAGGATTTTGATTTTTCATACTTTGTTTTCTCATCGACACCAGTTAGATGCATCACCATGCCAAACCTAATTTTGCATAGCTCTTTGAACTTGAGAATTGTGTGCATCTTTGTTTTCCATGTGACATAGTTTGGCCCTTTGAGTAACTGGGCATCAGAAAGAAATAATTTGGGTGTGGACATGGTTTATATGGTACGTATGGGCCTCCAAATGCATGGTTACCTCGTCTACGATACACATCCTTCACACGAAAACAATAGAGATATCCTCCACGTTAAAACATGTGCCAAAAATTGGTCTGCAACGTATTTACAAAACTGGTCTATGTTGCGCCAAATTCCAGAACGCCATGTAAAAATAGGTCTGTTCAAAAGAAAAAATTCTACACAAGTTTGCGCCAATGAAGTTAGACAGGTTTTTCGAGATAATAATATCCTTCTCACATGTCCAAGAAAAATGCTAAAACTGTTGCGCACAAGACGTTGGGAAAATAAAATATTTGATACCAATGTTTGGACTGTAGATATGAGAAAAGAATGTATTCATTACTTTATTCAATGATATGAGAATGTATATATATTTTTTTTTTTGCATAGGCCACGTGAATACCAAGCACACGGGAGGTGGAAGGTTAAGTGATAGCCCACGTGGAGGAGGTGAAACACCAAAAGAGGAGAAACAACAATGTATTACGTCAACATCATCCTCAGCGAAATGTTGACACAATTCTTTGCCTCTTATCAAATTGGTGCACTTTATTTCAATGTCAAACTCCATGATTTTAGTCATCCAAGTAGATTTTTTATCACTTATTTCAGTTCTCTCATAATGTACTTACTTAATGTTTGGATATGAGTAACAAAGACTCTAGATCTTATTGTTGGAAAAACAAGTGTTTGATTGTTTTAGGGCTCATTAAAACAAAAAATAAAATGCTTTTAAACAAAGGTGTACCTGAGCTCATTATATTTAAGTGTCTGACTTGTAAAATCTATCAACTATTCTAATCATTGTTTAATTGTACTTGGCTTAATATGGTAACAATACTGTTCCCCCCCCCCTCCAAATGTCACATAAGAAAAAGTATTTTTCAAAATCAGGGTTGCTGAGAGTGGGAGCCTAGTCGATAGCCTACTTGATATTTTAAAAGATGCTCTTCGCATTTTGTGTCCAGTGGAAATTACATCCTTTCTGAAGCATCAATGTTATGGGCCTTACCAACTCAAAAAAGTTAGTGATGAATTTTCTCGCAAAATTGATATTCCCCACAAAATGACTACAATGCTTTTTTGTGTTGGGGAAGAGATATGAGCCAACAGAAGGTGTAATTATATCTAGATCAATAGCCAAACTACCTTTTGACACAACATGTCCCATAAGTTTACCCTCAGGGACAACAAAGATGCATTTTTATGTATTTAAAGATATGTCAAACTCCCTGCATCTACTAAATATTTGTTTAAAGGTGACATTATATGATCTTCTTCTCTTTTATAAAAAGTAGTAATATCATCCAAATAGATCAAAACAATATTAATAATCATCCCATTTAAAATCTAAATCCATTTACCCTTTGAAAGGTAGACACCAACATTGGATAGTCTCAAAAGGCATTTTTTGATAAGTAAACGTCCCCCACTTGGTGGTGAAAGTTGTTTTATATTGGTAAGACTCTTTGACAAGGATCTGATTATAACCTGAAAACCCATCCAAAAGTGAAAACCTCTCAGGCCCTGCTAATGACTGTAATATTTGGTCCATAGAAGGTAAAGGGTAATTATCTTTGATAGGGAGGCTTTATTGAGGTCTCTGAAATCTACACAGAACCTTATCTCTCCATTCTTCTTCCTAACAAGGATGAGGTTTGTAACCCAAGAGGAGTGTTTGATGGGGAAGATAATTTTAGCTTTCAATCAATTTGGTCAATCTCCTTTCTCATTAAAGGATCAATCTTAGGATTAATATCACTTTGTCTTTTGTCTCATTGGTTTGGTTTTAGGGGACAATTCATGGTGTGTTGAATGATATTATGATCATAGCCTTCTAGGTTTGTCATAAGACCATGAAAAAATGTCATCATATTCTTGGCATAATTGGATGAAATTCAAATTATTGCTTAGACATGTACATACCTTTCCAATCTTCAGTTGTCTTTCCATCAGAGATAGCCACATCATGATAGTCCTCTTATTTGATTTTCAAATTCCTATTCTCCCATTTATATTGATCATGTCTGGGGATGAACATGCTTTCCAAAGTGATCAAACCCTTGGGTAGCTTGTTATTTTTCAACTGAAGGATTTGGTCACCAAAACTTTCTTGTAACATTGAGTTGCAAAACCTGAAGAAAACTTAGCTTCTTGTTGAATGAAGAGGGCAATTTGTTTGTCATCATCAAAAATATACCAATGAAAGTCATTGTTAGGCACTATGCTGGTCATAATTACCAACTTGACATGTTGTTCTACAACATTCATAATATCTTTAGAAGGATCAAATTGAGCTCTAATAAAATCCATCTTATCTGCATCCGCATTTTTTTTCTCTTGGGACAGCTTGAATGTTGATGACATCAAAATCTGTCTAAGAGATCCCAAACTCTATGTTTGTAGGTTTTGAGGAGAGAGTTCTTAGCTAGGACATTGTGACCTGACTTGTTGAACAACTAGCTAAACATCCCCAAATATCATCAAATTCTTGAGCCCTTTATTTTAGCAATGATTAGCCCTTGAATCATAGGCTTCATATTTAACAACATTGTTGGTACAACTAAATTGCAGTCCTATGGGAAAAGAGTAATTTCTCTTCCTTTGGAGAAGATAAGACAACACCTGCACCGGCTCTAAATTTGCACTTTTAACCTGTCAAAAAACATATTTCCATATTCCATCTGAATCATTCTCTTATTTAAGTAGACTAGGGATAAAATTTTCCTCATCCATTAGACAATATGTTCCAAGTTCAGTCTCCTCAAAATGCCTCATAAGGATCAGAACTCCATATTTATTTGGCCCATTCATCCATCTTCTCATTCGGAACTTTAGCTCTTACTTCCAAAGGTTCAGGGTCAGCTTCAACTCCTTCAATTTCATAGGTTATGGCACAATTCAACTCAGTGGGATTTGGATCATATGCTTCCACGTGGAATTGGGAAATTCGCTTAGCCTTTATTGTGATTTTAGTGGTCATATCTTGGTCTTAAGGCACATGTGAGACCAATCAAATGATAGATATCCCTCTAATTTAGTAGTAAAATCTCTAGACAAACACAAAGCAAAGATAGGGGAAGGTCTATAATTGAAATATCTTGAGGGATAGTGATATTGGGGAAAGTCATGTAGGGTTAGATTAAGGTTTTTTATGACACCCATAGTTTTCACAACAGTACCATCTAGTTGGATGAAAATCTTTTCTTACTAGGGGTATAATTCAAGACCAAGTGTATCAACAACTTTTTGGGCATGAATGTACTACTAGCCCTAAAATCAATCATACAATTATGGACCAAATATTTCCCAATGATCAAATGATATGTAAAATGGAGGGGTTTAGGAGGCACAACTTGCATCACTGACATTAGACTGATACAAATTGAATTAGGGTTGGGCTTACCTCCTTTTGATTTTTGGGAAGAAGCTTGAATTTCGTTAATCCTTCTTTGCAGTAGCATATCCATCTATGCCTTGGAATTTTCAAAGCATCCCATAAAGGAGACATGAATATTTGTTCTCTTCATTTACTCAACAATATCAAGGGGTGTTATTGCAAGTATTTGTGAATTGTGAAAATCAATAAGTTTCTTTGGTTTCTCAATGATAGGTTGATAGCAGAACTACAAACACCTTGTTTGCCTCAAGTAGAGTGAGGTGAAACCTCTATTGGTTTTGAGCTTTCTCCTCTTGAAACAGTTGTCACCTAATCTTTAGATGCCTAAAATTCTATCTCCAAGATTTTTTTCTTTGATCTTGTATTATTATAATCAGATCTCACTTATGGTTGTTGAAGTCCCTCAACTTGATTTGTGGCACAAAAATCTTCCTCTTACTAGTAGAACCAAACTCTCACCAGTTGTTGAGGTGGATGGCAGTGATGGATCATTCATTTGAGTGGGTTGCACAGAATAATTATGAACTACCAAGTCTTGTTTCACTTACTCCATGAGGAAAATGTTAGAATCATGGGGTTGGGAGAAAGGATAACACCATCTCATATCTTCAACCATGTTGTTTTACATAAGGACAATTGCTCTATTAGGATTTGTAGGATCTGGGTTATGTTTGATTCATAGGCCTTGTAAGGCTGATCATGGTTTTGAGGTTGTGCTTTGGTGGGTTGGTAGTAGGCTATGTTATATGGTTTGTAAGGTATTTGAGCAGGTGGGGCTTGTTGCCTTTTCAAATTGGTCACTTCATTTTCCATATTCCTTAACATGACCTTAAACTCATCCAACTCATTAGCTGAGGTATTGGGAATGATTAACAATGGTTGTGCAACAATAAGTTGGGGGTAGATTATAGGAGTGGGTGTTAACTCTGGGAATAATTGTATGGGATGGCATTAGATCTAGTTTACCAGCTTAGATCAAATTGTTCTCAGCTGAGATTACAATATCAAATGTAGTAGGTAGGTCTACATGCCTCTCATAGATTGGATCATAATAGCAATATCAGAATTCAGAGCCCTAAGGTAGTACAAGAAAGTTGAATGTGAAGAAGGCCTTACCAAAAGTGGGATTTTATCCCAAGACTTCTAAATTATGTAGTTAAAATTAGAAATATCCTTCAGTAGATGCCCTCTTTATTGTTGTCAATTTATCCATAAGTGACATGTGATCACACTTGTTTGAAACTTGTCTCACTAAGCATTCTCCAAATTCATCCCATGTGTGAATAAAATTGGGAGGAAGGCTCCCATACCATGCTAGGGATTTTTTCTTTCAAGGAATATGCCTCCAAGAGTCTCATTGCAACATCTACTTGAGTTATGTGGTGAATTGAGCACAAGTGGATGATGTCCCTAAGGTGACCAATAGGATTAACATGTTTCTCAACAGTGAAATAGGGAAGGACTTTTAAGGACAATCACCTGGGAGGTCATTCCACACATTTAAAGTTAGTGGACTACCAACATTAAAGGATGGAAAAAGCATGATTCCTTAGATGAGCCATGGTATTTAAGGGCTTAAGGATGTTCCATAGTAATTTTTGAATGAACGCCAAGTGGGGGAGTGGAGAGGAATATTTTAGACTTAGGGGTTTTCCCATATCTTTGCATAAGACCTACTCCTACACTTTTTGGGAGACAATGAAAGGGTTCAATAGGATATTTAGAAGCACTACTTCTTGTGTTGATTCTTCTTATAAGCTTTAAGGAAACTAGAGTTTCAACAATTCAAAATTAGAGGTCACCATGTGTTTAACAAAATAGGTTCAAAAACCAAAAAAGAGCTAAGAAAACACCAAAACTTAGTTGAATTTTACAAGAACATCTTAATAGTATAATGAGAAACCTCACAAGATGTACACAAAAATGGAAATAAAGGTCCCATCAGGCATGCCAAAAATTATTGGCAGATATTTGTGTGCACCCTTATTATTTAGGAAACTATTTAAGTGTCTAAAGGTCTCTACAACAACAATGAGAAAATATCTCTAAGGTATGGGACCTTAACCCTTGATATAAACCTCTAGAATAAGGATTGGCTCATTTCCTTAAAATTCTCTAGATTAACCACTACTCTATAATATAACTTAATAGAGCTGTTGCAAAGTTGAGGGAGAAAGAGTGACTAAATTGAAAAGAATGGTGATACACCAAAGTATGAAGGGATCACTCTCCCTGAGATAAAGGAAAAAGGGATAAACATAGTGATAAAGGGGAAAATATGAGCCACAATCCACACTACATTCTATCAACCTTTAATCTTATATAAATGACAAAATGGACTGAAATTATCTAACTATAACTCATACACATCATACAATAATAAGCATAGAAAAGGTAAGATGCAATAAAACAAGCCAAAGGATTGATAATAATCACAATAAACTATATATTATTGCTTGAGGAATACACAATCTCTCACAGTCATTGAGAAGGTAGTGAATGCATTACACAGTTCAAATAAAAGGGTCTGCATAGACTCATAATACTTAGAAACCAATTGGGCATAGTTTCCTTGTATTCAAGAGAGGATAGCTCACTTATGAAACTCATTACATTTATAGAAGAAGAAGAGAGGAGAAGGGATCTAAAGATGCCATAGGAGATGCTTAACTTATTTGACCCTTCCAAACTACCCCAGAACTGGCCCAAAAGGTAATTCCTCCAAACTCACGATGATCCACACCCATGGGAGTGCCTTGGCTTGTAAGAAAATATTCAAATATTTGGGGATGAGCTCTAACTTAAATTAAAAAATCCAAAAAATCATGGGAGATAGATGAAGGGTTAGCTACCAAATGTCTGTTTTTGGTCATAATCATACTCTGGACCAATAATGACATATCATTTCTTGTTGTACATATACCATTCAACCCATTTTATGGAGACATGATGTGAATATACCATCCAAGAAGCATCATGAGATAAAAGGAATAAAAAAAAACATTTGTAATTGAATTGGGCATCATTCGATTTATAAAATAACTCAAAACGACCTAAAATTCTATCATTAAAATATCTCAAGTGCCTCTACCATTTCCATAAAAATATATCATTAAATGAATCCCTTTGAAAAATGCTTCCAATGAGACTGGTCTCATGTCAAATGGAGCTCCGGATCAAAAGATATGAGCAAAAAACCAGTTTTGTGCTTGAGATACAAACTCAAATCCAAAAAGCTATGGGGCCCAAAATAAGTTATTTGATCACTAAATTACCTTAAAATGATCCAAAATCACCTCTAATACATAGCTTTCCTCAATAGTTTTCCAATGGTATTAGTTTTGTTAAAAACCGTTCTCCTTGTCAAAAGTTACAACATGATGAAGATTCCTAACAATGACGCAAAAATACTTTATTGTGTGGAGCTTATTTTGTTGCATGGATTTTTTGTGTTAGCTTGGCGAACCTTAGATGATCCGCATCTCCATTGCTGACTCCTTCCTTGATCCCTGATCAAATGATAACTATGTTATTCTTTTCACCATCTACGACCTCATCTTCCTTCCTCTCGTGGAGTACACTTCATTCTGCATACTCTTATGTGTTTTGCGGAATTTTACTTTGAATCGTAGACTCTTTGTTCTTCATTTTTTTTTGTCTTGTACCATGGGATTTTGAATTTACTTACTTTATGGTTTCTACGAATTACATGACTCATACTTCCCGCAGACATTTCAAACACTTAAATTTCCTTCTCCGCAATGTTGTATAGTCTTTAGCCTTCGTCCAGTGGTGTATAACTCCACGGTATTTTTCTTTTGTTGCTTGAAATTTACAAAACCTGTGATGCACTATGATCTTTGATTTCTGCATAACACTAAGCTCCTTTATTTTGTGGCTTCCTTTGTTCTGTTGATTTCCTTTGTTCCACGGCTCTTCAACCTTGTGTGACTTTCTTTACTTTCCTTCGAGCTCAAATTTCCTTACTCCATGGTGTTGCATGGCTCTCTACCTTATTCCATGGTGTATGACTCCATGGTTCTTAATTTGTTGTGCAGATTTTGTAAACTCCATGGAATACTACAATTCTTCAAACTCCGTGGAACACTAACTTTCTTTGTTCCGCGGGTATATTTCTTCCATGGAATTTCAACCTTTATGCGGATTTCCTTGGCTTCCAAAACAAGAAGAAAAAAGTCTAAGTGTTTGACCATTCTGAACTATGACACTTTTGATGTGATATACACAAGTAATTTATAAGAGCTTTGAGACACCAAGGCGCAAAAGTATTCATTTTGTAACTAGTGGCCCAAAAATAAGCAAGGTTCTTATTTTGGCAACACTTTCATCACATCATATTATCCTATTCGATAAAATCCATATGATAGAGTCAAAACTTGGGTCAAGGACTAAACCAAGAAATAGATCAATATATCTAAATTAGACATGGAATGGCCACCAAAATTATTTTATGGATGGTAAAGTTTTCTCTCTTAAGTGATTTACCAATGCGGATCTAAGACTTAATCCACACACTCATATGGAATCATGTTTAAATTTGAAGGGTTGCAAGATGCTCTATATGTTGTATTTAAAGTTGAGTAGGTAGAGTAGTTCAAATCCGACTACTAATAAGAGAACCATTATTATTAATATGTATAAATAACAAAATACTTGAATAGTTATTATACTACAGAAGACAGTTATAGTGTCTCCACTAAAATCATTAATATTTTCTCCAAATCAATAAACGAATGTCATGTGTCATTTTTAATGTACTCTGTAAATTTTTGCATCAAAAAATTGTAAGAATATACTCTTTGCCTTTATTTAGGAATATTCCATTTATTTTGGTTCGAACTATAGTTTGGTGAAAATTAACATGATGTTTTAAAAAAGAATTAAAAAGGCATTCTATAGAATTTATGGAGCTTGTATCCTAATTGAGAGAAGCCCATTCTTCTTTAATGTGGCTGATAGGTAGCTGTTGTGAATGCATCTATATCCGGTCATGTATTTCGTGATATTTCCCAGGATTTGTCGTCTTTCTTGCCGAGAGGTCCTTAAGAGCCCTCAAAATAAAGATTATTAATCCCCCATTTTTGTACACAATGAACGTTAATGATCTAGCTCGTCAAATTATCATAAATACCAGATGACTAGTCGAACAATAAATGTTACTTGAAAAGTATTCCATGGAAATATTTGTTGTAGTGTACAAAAATTACATATTTGATGAACAAGGGTTGCCCGATGATCTCCTTAACAAGTACCCAGCATTATTTAGGACACCTTGTATGTTCGAGATATAATATTTAGAAAATAGAGAAGAAGCTTATAAATTGGGCATGCAACATACCTAGGATTTACAACGTTTTTGTGTGATGATGTAAATTAATCATTCAATGCAAATGTGTTACTCTTTGTTCTTTGCACAGGATCTGAAACAAAACTGTGTAGAGGATATCTTGGATCAGACTTTTCTCATTTTCATGTTGGGTGAGGAAATATAATCCAAAACATTCATGAAAATTTGTTAATCCATAATTGTTCAAGATCTCATCTCTTTAAGCTTGTATTTATGTATGACTGACACTGAATAAGGGAATGACGGTGGTGGATGATTCATTGCCCCATGGGTTGAAGCTTATGATTTAAGGTTATCCTTATGCAGTTAATGGATTAGAGATATGGTCAGGAATACAGACATGGGTTGGCGAGTATTTAATTTGTCAATCTACTACAACAACGATGAACTAGTAATAGGCAACATAGAGCTTCAGACATGGTGGCATGAGATACGAAATGTTGGGCATGCAGACAAACCATGGCCAAGCTTGAGACAACATCGAAAACAATCATATGGGTGGCGTCGACTCTTCACACTACTACTAATTTTGGGCAATACGCCCTACAGCGGGTTCATGCCCAATAGGCCTGTTGTCAGCAGAAGGTTAATTCCAAAGGAAGGATCGACAAATTTTGCAGAGCTCGTAAACAGTCGAGACAAAAATTTTCTTAAAACAATTTCTAATCATTTCCCATAACAACCTTGGTTATGAGGCGACCTTGACATGTCTATAATTGAGAGCATTCCACAAACAAGTTATATCTGGGGTAGAGTGCATCCAATGGGTGGACATGTGAGGAGCGTATTACTCATTTCCACTCAGTTTCAACTTAAAATAATTAATATACATCCTTGTCTGAATTTTTTCCTGACATCTGAACTAAGACACTTATTATTGCTTGAGTTCTATTGCATGCAATGACCGAATTTCAAGTGTCGCCCATTTGTTCTCCCCATGTTTGACTAGGTAGATTAGTAGACACAATAACTTCTATTTCTGAGCAGTAGTCAAATTCATTGGCAAGGTTTGTATATTTTCTCATATCGTAGTTTCTCAGGGCCTTCCTCAAGATACTTCTTGTCTCCTAATTTTTTGTGTATAGTGTAATAATAATAATAATAAAAATGGTATTATGGAAGATCATTTATGTTAAAAAATAATTAATCGTATAAAAAATAACTAAAATAATTTTTTTTTATATATCACTAAAATAATTATGTATCACTAAAATAATTAATCCTATAAAAAATACGAATACATTTTTGTCTAATAACCCCCTCATATAGTGATAGTAACAAATGTTAAAAGGTGTTATTTTCTAAATAGATTTGTAAATTCCATTCAACAATAAGGTGTGAATATATTAACCTATTTCCTTCAATAACCACCCATTTTAAATGTCATTCAACAATGTGTGTAATATATTGACCCATTTTCATTCTATAATTACTTATGTTCAGATTGAGGTCATTTTGTCTAACACACAATATCATAACAAAAGGTTTATATTGTTTTTTTTGTCTATTCATTAATGTTCATAGCCCTCCGCGTGGCTACTTCACATAGCATTGATTGTCATTATTTCACCCAATAGTGTTGCAATTCCACCTACATTGGGAATAACTAAACTAGGGAAAGGCCACCCTATCCGTCTTTCCTCTTTTGGAGAAGAATTGCTACCATGAAAATGGCAACACCCAATATTGATACATTTCCCACATTTAAATTTATTATCTTTGTCATCTCATATTTCTAAAGTGTGGAAATTATTTCCTATTTGGTGTTACATGGATATCTCATGAACCACTTCATGATTAACTTTCTAAAATACCTCTAATGTTGTGTTGTTTAAGTTCAAATATCATCTCTTGTCCCCAAAATATTTCAATTAATGGACCCACTATAGTGTATTATTGTTGATGTTGACCTACACACAAAAAGCCTTTCAAGAAAATAAAAATAAAATTTCATTTCTTTTGGTATTGTTCTTCAATTTTTAAAATGATGATTTATGATGTCTTAAGCTTACTCAAAAAAGGATTTCATGCCAAGAAAACATGTTCTACTTCAATGTACCATGATATAAAAGGTAAGTCTAATTATTCATTATAACTAGCATCATACCCAAGTGGTGCGCTAAATTCAATGATATAGAAGCATTGAAGAAGTTAAAGTTGAAGGATTGAAGGTGAAACATTGGTTGGGGGGAAGAGTCATGATGAAGAAAGGTATTGAGGGAGGGGAACTTTCAAGTTGGGAAATCTATTAGAGGGAACATAGGTGATCCTATTTTTTCTTTCGACAAGTCACATATGGACCACATGTCATTGTTTCTTACCATAGCCACATCGTCTATTTGATGCAATGTTTTTTAACATTAAATTTGTCTTAATAGCCGCTAACTTGAAAAACCCTATTTCTTATTGGATTTTCAACTTTTAAGGATTATTTCAATCACATTATTATGTGCTTTAATAACATAACCATGAACGAAAAAATTAAAAAATGGTAAAAAAATGTGAAAACATGGTATATACTCCATGTAGGAGCATCGAATCAAGGGCATGGACATCCACAAATCTAATAAAAATGTTGATCGGTTTTGTTGATGGTATGTTGTATTTTAATAGGGAGGATAAGATGAATGATGAGGATGAGCTAGAAGGCATGAAAGGTAAGGGCAGAAGCATGTCAAATTCAAATATATGAAAGTTTCCTTTCTATAGGGGTAGTGAAAGAGACTCTACAAAGCCTTTGAGGTCAGAGAGAATGTGGATGTCAAGTTCAGTGGCCTAAGGATTTCCCCCTTAGGCACGGATCACCACGGTCCCTCGATACCATGTGAAGAGCTCATATTTGGTATCAGGTAATATATTTTGAGACAGTGTTGCCTCCTCAACTAGGCTTGTGTGTTGTGTGAATAGTTATGCTTTTTGGTTGGAATGTTAGCGAGCTCGTTCACAATAACCCATGGATCTATTTGAGGTCATCCAAATTTCTTGTGAGATAGTATATCCACTTCATTTTGTTATGTAAATGTGATTCTAACCAACGCTTTTCAAACTCTACACCATCATCCTCCCAGCTAGGCCAAAATGGGAGTTTAAAGAAGTGCATAGGCAACCATAAAAGCTTAATGGAAGGAGGATTTTGTAAATGTAATTGTAAATGTTGGATATGGAAAGGCACTATGTTCTAATTTTTTCTCCATAACTTGTTGTTTGCCGCATAATAATAGAAACAAACCCACAAATCACAAATTCTCCATTACATTGGCAAATCGTAAATTGTAAAATTAAACACCATCACTTATAAAAAAGATAGGACATAAATGAAGTATCCACAAACAATACTACATGATATCAGGTGTTGAATTTGTAATGTTAATAGGTAATTACATTGATAATTAGTTTTCAACACTAGACCAATGCGAGAAAATTTTGATAACTAATCATCAGAGAATTATAATCTTCAAACTAAAATGTTCCCTATTATAGCCTTGGATTAACTAGAGGATTGAAACTAGAGGACCCGGGCACACACAAAAAAATATGCTTCTATCAATGCCTCAAACATTAATTATACTAATATGTGTTATCAAATGGGAGTCTCTATGGTTGTGCCTAGCATGCATTGGGGAAATGGAAGGTCAAGGTTTTGTGCCAATGATCATTGATGGATGACATCAATGGGATTATTAATGAGGGAAAACCTTAATTGCTAAAGAGAAACCTTAATCGCAAATGTGCGTGAAATTGACAACATAGGGAACCCTAAATATAGAGTTTTAGGACTATCTAACATATGTAGAGTTTGAGATTAAGACATATGCAAGTTTCCCTTTGAAGATTTCATTGACAACGCCTTGATTTCTGAGATATATCCAAAATACGTTTCCTTAGCAACCAACACACAACACCCCCTTTCTGTTTCAGACGATTAACAAAAATGGCATGTGGTTTCCATGTACTCAGTCATAAGAAATTGTTTTTTGCATAGTTCCCCCAACATTTTCCCCACCATTGGACTTCTCCTCCCTCAAACTCCTTCTTCATCTCCCTTCTTTCTCCCATGATGTTTTGCTCCCTTCGACACATCCCCTTCAACATTTCCATCACACATTTCACGCACCATTACTAGTAGATAAATTCATCACTGTCGTGACTTATAAATTGGACATTTGGATGACTGAAGTCAGTTGTGCTCCACTAGTGATCTAAAGAAATTATACCCCACTTAAGATCATGAAAAAAAAACATCCCTATAACCATATGTGAAGAAGAATACTAATAAGCATTCAAGGTAATATTATGTACTTTTAACTTTATCTTTATGTGGAAAACATGTGGTTTATATAAAAAATTACAAATATTGTATTGATTTTCATAAGTCTATTCCTTGTAGTTAAATGACAATAGATTATTTCTCAAGATTTGTGGTTATATTGTTTCTCAAAAAAATCTTGAAAATACGGTTGACTAAAATTATTTTAAGTTGTCTCTCTAATTATATAGAATCCAAAAAAATAATTGGGGGATTACAAGTTATATAAATATCTACATCTCTACTCATGTCACAAATAACATATAGTTGAGTACAATGTGATGAGTAAGCATACACCTATATTGAAACCTTCTTTTAGTTAAGTAACCACAACTAAGAAAATCTAATCCATCAAAATCACCTAAAAACGATCCTTATCCTATCTATTTCACAACCATTATAAAATAAATAGATGAATATATACCCTGATATATAATTAGGCAACACCATCATCCTTAACACTTGACCTATAAGAATAAGAATTATTATCCAAAAAAATGTATGGGATTGAAAAGAAATACTTTCAAAGATTAAGAGATGGACATGACCACTTGACCTACAATAATTATTATCCAAAAGAAAACACATGGGATTAAAGAATAAATACTTTCAAAGATTAAGAGATGACATGACCATGTGACCCACAATAATTATAATCCAAAAAAAAATGTATGGGATTAGAGAAGAAATACTTTCAAAAATTAAGAGATGACATGACTAACAAATTTAACATCTTTTATTTAAAATTATTTTATGGGAAGGCTACATTTTGACGTGCTCCATGCATGACGTTATGAAATAAATGTCAACTAACCTCTTTTACTTATACTTAAAATTGTTGCCATGTAAAATCTTCTTAAAAAAATTTATTTCCGAACCTAAATTTATTAAAAGAAATATATGTGACACATTTGACAATAATTTAAAAACTCCACTATGATCCAGCAATCCGAAAGCATTTAACATTTGAAATACCTATGACTACTACTACTACTACTACTATTACTACTAGTGGTTGCTCTTGGGGGAGCAAGTCTACGCCAGTAGTGGTGTGGTTGGAAGTTTTTTGTTTCGTGTGAAATGTTGCTATTATTTGTAATATTTTTATTCTACTTTATTGTTAGCTCTAAGGCAGGATTGTATAAATACATAAAGGGGTTTAGTGAATTAGGTAACAAAGAGGAGATGTTAAAATTTAAGGAATGAGTTGCTTCGTTATAGTAAACTATGCTTGTATCGTGACAAGGAGTAGAGCATGAAACTTTGTTTGAGCAACGTATGTGATGCATTATAAAAGGGTTAGAGAATGATAAGTGTAAGGTTTAATTTATTTCAGAGAAATTAGTGTGGGTAACTGGAACAAGTGCATTTGTTTACCACTTCTATTGATGGAAACGAATAATACATATATTTACGCGGTCGTAAGTTGTTGGTATGTACATGTGAAGGCTTGAAAAATTGTACATTGTTTGCAGTTGGTTTTTTAGGGGGTGGGGTTATAGTACTGCATGTAGAATTGTTCTCTGATGGATTTTTTGGGCATCATCGATTGCAGTGGATGCCTGTTATAGTACCTGTTATGCTTGCTCTAATTTTTTTTGGGTGAGCAACATTGCACAAACTATGTCTTCGTCTATAGGTATTTTGCCTCCTTTGCATTGGTCTTGCACGCATTCGGAGAACAAGTGTTGTATGTAAGTACTGTCATGGTCAATACACGCGGCTATGTCATAGAAATTGTTTTCTGTCTTTAGCGTGCCTGCATATAGGGTGCAGAAATAATGTGTATATTAGAATCACATGGTGATGACCTAAAAGGCAATATTGTTAATGTATATGGTATTTTAATCGATATAAATGTATGTAGATTGAAGTTATTATAATTGATGGAAGAATATGAAAATGGAGAGCATTTTAATCGGATTTTGTGTGTTTTGATTATGCTTAAATAGTTTTTATAATGAATTAGTTTTTTCTATGAGTTTATTCTTTGTATATTGAAAAAAGTAATTACCATTTAGTTATGAGCAATTGCTATATTTAAATTCCTAAGTTAATGTCTAATGAAAAGTCAATTACGTAGTTGGTGTCCCCATGGAGTCCTCCATTTTAAGATAAATGTATAAGAGTATTGATTATATGGAAGCAAAGATTATTTGTAACGTAGGAAACATATATGCAGTAATTTAACTGAGTGGACAACAATGTAAACTAATATAGAGTTAAGCTTAAACCTTTTGGAAACTGAATGTGTAACAATGTAAACAAATACACACATCAAACAAGTTTAAAAAAACATAGTGTGATAAGACGTTGTAGTTTGATTTGGAACGGAAACATGCACAAATCTGTTACTGATGGTAAGAGGAGGGTGGTGGATATATTTTGCCCATAATTTATGATAACGTAATGAATATGTGAGTTGGTCTTGATACGATTATCAAATATAATAAGTGTCCTACCTTGTTTTGCTCTCCAGATTGAACGAATTCCAAAGATATAGTAGCAAAATTTTGTGGCCAATCAGGTAGCACTAAAGAGTGAGGTACCCGGTTTCGATGTTTCTGTTCCATGTAGGTGGAAATAAATAGACCAGTTTCAGATGGTCAAATCTTATTGTGCTAGAAGAATACAGAAAATCAACATTTATCTCATTAGCATGGAGAGCTTTCCGAGCTTATAGGTACACTAATAATCCATCTTGAATTGGCAGGAAAGGTTACATAACACCTTTATAATCCCCGAATGGTATCTAAGATATATTTTTTGTTTTACAAGGTCTTCTATGAGAACAAGGAAGTCAAACTGAGATAGAGCTAAATGCTCGACGATAATGCAATACAATTGGAAAAAGTTGGTCTACCAAAAATTCGCACCAAATAGAAGTTCAACAATGAAGGATCCTGAATCGTGAGGTGAGACACCAATATCAACAATGAAGCTTAGAGTAAATAGTAATTCGTATGCATCACTCACATAAGAAAGTGTCAGTAATGCAGCGGCCCTTTCATTTGATAAAGGTTGTATTCAAAACTTTGGTCACATTCTTTTGTGAGATCAAATCGACAGCTCCACAAGAAGTTGAATTCGAATCTGATAATTTTGTTGTCCCTTAGTTAGAATGGAAGAACGTAACATTGTCCTAAAATTGGTAAGCATGAGAGATGAGTTGCGGCTATGTATGCAACAAGTATGTCTCATGGAAGTCCGTTTTTGTGATAGGTTTCTAGTCAATGAAAAGAAAGCATAGTCATGTAAGGGTATTTTATTCTTTTGTTTTTTTTTACATTTTGTTGGCTTGTGTAGGAGCATAGTATCCTTCACTGTGCCATCAAAATGTCCCAGTCAAGCCATTCAGGGCTTAAAATACTCTGTTTAGCCCAGGCTGCAGGGAATTGTGGATGGATGTTGGATCTCAAGGACAAAGCCATTGTCGACTCATCTCATGTGAAACACTTCAGTAAAATACTTTGAGGCAGGTCTGACATTATGTAGGTTATATTCCATCTTTGGACATATTAAAGATTCATTCGAAGTTGGGAAAGTGTAATACTGAAATGCAAATTAGATCTTACATCAGTAACCGTACAGACGGCCACACTGTTGACTACCATATGCAGACTAGCCTTGACTGGCATGATGTAATGTTTGTTGTGAAGAATCCATTCCCTCATACCAACCACAGGAAACATGCTCAATTTCGAAGTTTGCATAGCGAAAAAAATGGGGGGAAAATATCTTGAATGTGACACGACATACGAGAAGAAGAAAAATGTAACATGATTAAATCCAGCAGAATGCAACGTGAGGGTGAAGTTCATTCTCAGAATGGACGTATTGGCTAAAACAGTGAACGAAATAAGATCCCACAATGGCACATATTTTGAGGTTGAATATCCGCTTGCATTAGATATGAACCCCACAATGACAGTTACCAAGAAATGGAATGCAGTCAAGGTGGTCTCTGTGCCAGCCGTGGATAAACCTGAACTCTTTCTCTCTTCTCAGCCATATGCAAGCGTGAAAAGCTACAACCATTCTACTAAAGCACGAATTACTTCATCGGACATACTGAACTTTTTTTAGCTGTTCGTACAGAGCTAAAACCACCAATTACTTCATAGCACATACTAAAGCTTATTTTAATGTCTCCCTAAAGAGTTAGAACCGTCATCGTAGAAAACCACCAATTACTTTGTGGTAGATACTGATTTTTTCTTATCTGTTACTACAAACCCCCCAATTACTTCGGAGTACGTAGTGAACCTTTTTTATGTGTTAGTACAGAGCTAAACCACCAACAAGTTGATGGGAGTGAGTTTTTGACCGCAATTTCAAAATCTAAACAAATCCCATCAAAGACGTAATAATGGATGTTAGATCCAGAAGACGTTTTTCCATCACAAACTTGAAATTTTTAAGAAAAAGCTGCACAGAAATAGTTTTTAGTTCTGGGAAAAATTCGCAATGAAAGTCAAAGCCCAAGAAGCTGATTTTTTATGTCTTTTTAGTGAATAACATGACTCCAGAGTTTTCAAATTCTTGTGGAAAAGTTCTGCAAATTACTGAGAATACAACGCAAAGGCTTCAAACAGATTGGAAGATATGGAATTGTTTTGTTGATGCATAACAGGCATAGAAATCTTTATCGATTTCTTACAAATACAACGCAAAACCTTTGTAAGAAAGACAGAATGCATAACATGCTTCCAAATTCGACTTGTTCATATAAGTTTGAGCAATTTTTAAAGGATGCAACCGAAGCCTCGTAGAACTTCTGGAAAAAAAACCATGCACTTCAAATTTATGTAGTTTTAATCTGAATTTCAGAATCTAAGCCAAAACCTTAAAAAAATTAACAATATGAAAACTTTGGTGAATTCAATGTAAAACATTTAAGTTTCTATTTTTCTTTTCAAGGGAGTCAAAAATAAACAAGAACCTGTGTTGGGGGAACTGGGGAAGAATTGTACTTAGTGGGAGTCACGAGCACAACCAGAATGCAGGGTCCGTAATGATTAATTTTACACTAAATGATTTGGATTCCTGTGCTTTAAATGTATAAATACCCGTCGAAAGCAAGAACTTCGGCCAGTTAAGTTGTGAAAGTTGGTGTAATAGTGTAATCTGGGGGGCACCTATTTTTTTATTGGAATTTGGAACACTCTAAACACGCACGCACCAACCTACACAACCATTGGATACGTGAACCACCCATGAGAGATGATAAACACTCATGGGATGCACTTAACATGCATGGAAACAATTAAACACTTTTATGACAATCTACACACCCATTTTACGTTAAAAACAACAAAAAAAACCATCATGCAAGAACTTAAACACACGGATTTGGGAAATTAAATAGTTATTTGAAACACAGAAGACCTTAAATACCATTTTGAAGCAGTAAACATCCGTGCAACTCACTTAACACAAAATCAACACCCTAAACTCATAAGTTGTGAAATAGTAAAATACTCATGTGATACCCTAAACACACATTTGACACAGTAACAACTCATGTAACAACCTAAACAACTATGCAATGCACTAAACACCCTAAATATGTGGGAAATGATATAAAACCATTTGATAAACATAACACCCATATGTGATACCCTATGCACCCACACAAGTACGTAAACACATATATGATACACTAAAAGCCCATGGGAGACACTTAACATGCATGGTAGACAACACCCATTTAAGACCCTAAACACCTTTGTGGCACCCTATAAACTCTAAACATTAGTGTAGAATCATATCATTGTCATAATTACCACTTACCAGAGAACCGCCATGAAAATTCAGAGTAAGGAAAAAGTAGTCCAGGTTTGTTGGACTTTGCCTCTTTGTGACAATCATTATATCAAATATGTTTATGTTGCGTACTTTGAAGACAAAAATTGCAGACCGGGACTTGGAAAAGATTAAACAACAACTCATCAGAGGAGAGAGGGTGAAACACATGGTTTTAAGCATGCTTTAAAATTGCACAGGTCTGTAGGTCAGCAGTAGGTAACTGAGCTTACTATTGGTTGGGTCACAAGTTTGCATCTCAATAAAAATTGAAGGATAACACTTCAATGATTCTGATGATTTTTTTATAACTTGTGTTTTTTATGTGAGGTTGGAAAGCACATGAAAATAAATCTAATATACATAATTGAATAGTTGCAAGTACGGTAGTTGCAGAATGCAATGAAAAAATATTTAGGATTTTGTATTGATAAACTTACATTTGTGTGGAAGACAAGTTCTAAAAAAAAACTCTAAACCAAACTGTGTTTGAAAAAAGAGCCAGCAGCTAAACATCGACCACACATTTTCGAGTAACATTTTCTCCATCATCACCTCATGATCAAATGACTCACTCAATCATTGGAATTTAAAAGAGCACTGATTCACAAATTTTTTTATCAGTGGCTGACATCCTCATCCATAACCAAGGCAATGTTTAGTACTATAAAGCTTACAAGCTAACCCAATCCATTTGATTTAAGGGTCTCCCAAAACTTTCAATCTTCCCACTGTCATCTTCTTTGTTTTTATTTTTTAGCAGTTCTATTTTCTCACTCCAATGGCAGACCTTGTGCATAGATGTGATGGACTCAATGCAACCCAGACTATGGCAAAAAAACTACAAAAACACAAACTCAATCCAAACCTATCACTTGGGAAGAAACATATCAAAAACCAACTTGCATTTCCTTGGTCCATAGAAAAGGTCATCATCCTTTTTTGTCATACAAAAGCCTAGTTCAACATCTTACTTTTTCAGTACGAAAAGTCCATTGAAATCTAGGTGTTAGGCATTGAACCAAAAAGCAGAAGGTAAGTTGAGACTAATGGGAAAATAAAACTGAACTATGGAAAATACCATTCACAATACTAGTATTTGCCATATAGATAGGTGTGTCAATGTAATTGGGTTTCTACTGCTCCTAAGCTTGGTGCTTATTATGACTGTATCTCAGTGGTCGTTGCTGAAACTACAAATCAAATACTATTGAAATACAACAGATGCGACTGTATTGGGAAATCTACTGAATTTAGGAATAAAACCAATAGAATTTAAGATGTGTAATTGGAGCATTTGCAAGTTTTTTACGAAGCCTGATAAGGAAAAGACATTAAGTTTCAGTGTGTGGTTAACTGTAGAACAACTTTAGCTACCTAGGTTGATACCTTTACCCAATTATTAATCAAAAAATTAATAAAATATGAGAGAAAACATTCCTCGTGAGAATATCTTGAATATAGACAGAGAAGCTGAAATCATAAAAAGTGAGCAATATTTACAAATTCTGTTAAGGCCAAGCCTAAAATATGTTCCTTCTTGTTATTATGTCAAACAATTGGTGACCCATAAGTGGACAACAAACGACAAAAAATATTGTGGCCTCACCGTATCAAAATGGGACGCTACATTCAAGGGATGAAGCCTACCCAGTTTAGCAGTGATAGAATTGCTCTTTTATTGACCAAGGATTTGGGTGTTAGGAAAATGGAAGGGCTGATAGAGATTATTTGAAATGGTGATGGCCAACGTATAATGTCTTTCAGCATGGAATTTGTATTCAAAAGAATATTCAATGTTTAAAAATGGTGTTTGATGCCGTTGGATTTGTGATATATATTGGAAAATAAGATGAAGCATTTAGAGAATTATTTCTTCCTCACCTTAACATATGTTTACCAATGAGGTCCTGGTTAATTGTTGAGTTTGAAACAGGTAATGACTTTATATCCCAGTTTAGTCCTATTTCACTTAAACGACAAATCTATTTCGCTGAATAGATACCCTCAATGTTGTGTACAGTTGAAAGAAGAATGCAATGCCTATGAATGGGTGTGAAAGTCTGACCTGGCAACAAATTTTGGCAAATACATTACTGTACATAGAAGCACATTCTTTATGGCCACCTAATTGAAAAAGGTTGTGTAGAATTAGGTACAAGAGATAGCAGAATGTAGCATTATAATTATCAATGGCTTGTATATGGTATTTCATTTTGTGACACCCTTCGAGGGGGGACAAAAAATGCCATTTTCCCAGAAAAAATAAATAATTTGTAAAGTGGTGGAATGGAATATGGTTGCAATCAATAAAAACAATAATTTCGAGGAAGTGAAAACAATAATTTTGTTCTTTATTGGTATTCTGTCAAACAGTTAAGGGCCCATCATAAGGGGGTCAAATCCACGAGGACCAGGGCATGAATGGCAGGAGCAGCATGTGCTCATGCAAATAGGATGTGTTGTTTTATGGGCTGCAACTGTCGAGGGATCCGCCACATTGCTGATGCAACCTGCTTTAGGGAAATGGCCGCCTCGGAATGGGGTTTGTTTCTAGGGCTTCTTTATGTTTTTGAAAATTAAGTTGATATTGTTTATTAAAATCTTTCGCAATGACACAGTGGCATTGGGCTTATAGATCGGTTGGATGCCTCTTATTATTATGTAAGATTTAGAGGGCAAATTAAGGTGTTTTCTGCAAAGGGCTACATTGATGGAAAGCATGACCGTAGACCTGATGACTGCTAGGAGATATTGTTTACTTGGTGAGGGAAAAGCGCCTGAAAATGACAATCTTGGCAAGGGAAACTTGGACAAGGTAAAACAAAGAAAAACGTGAATCCAACCATAGAAAACCCAGCGGTGGGAGAAACATCCTACGTGCCCTCCAAAAAATGGCTCTACAACCCAGGGCAACACCAACGGTGGCCCACATTTGTAATATGTAGAACAACAATGGGAAGGAAGGAAACAACCTTACTAATAACAAAAGCAAAGGTAGTAGGAAACAACGCTAACCATGAAAGCAGAGCAGGAAGCAAGAACGTCCAGAAAGGAAAACAGAGGCTGGGAAAACAAAAGATAACCCAAACCTAAACTTGGCATCCGCAGACACCTACAAGGAGGTGCAAGTTCCTGCAACGAGGGCTGGGTGAAAGGTGGCTACACCATGACAAGCAGGTCGAAGCTGGTCAAACATGGGAGCGTAGTCGTTAGAGACGTAAACAGAGGGTAGCCACGCCTCCTGCATAATTACTATTACTATTACTATTACGATTACTATTATTTGGTTATTTTAAAGTGAAAATACATCATTATACTTTTTAAGTTAAAATGAAAAAATATACATGATTTATAATTAAATAATGGCCTATTCATTCAAAAGACGCATAAATCTAAAATTCCGAAACAAGGTCCAAAATGAATTAATTTTGATATTGTTTGTACTATTTCTTTTACTCTTGTTTGATAAGTGGTTAATATCTATTAATTTTTTAAAGAAGAAATTATTATTCATATTTATATCATTTTAAATATATGTGTGAGAGAGAATTTTCAATTTAAAAAAATAGTATTTTAAATAATATATAAATTTTGTATATTTAATTTAATATTGATTTTTATAAAAACAATTAAATGTATTCCCAAAAATAACTCTATTCAATTAAAAATGTATCTAATTTTGTAATGTTTCTTTCTTTTAAATGAAATGTGTTAATATATCAAATATTTATGTTTGAAAAATGTTGATATATAAATCTTAGACATCTTATTTTAGATATTATCGTTTATTTCATTCTTTTCATATTTTCCTCTTATTAATAATAAAAAAACCAAAGAAAGCATCTTCAAATATCTCTTATCTATATATGGGGTAGAGTAAAGGGTAAAGGTCGAGCAACCCAAGGGGTATTTTGATCGGGTTCGTGTTGGTCTTTGCCTATCAAGACAAGAAATCATACGATTGCCCTATAGGATATTATTAATTTTTATTGATTTCTCAGAGTTTAAAGAGAAACTTTTAAGTGACATATTTGATATACAAAATAAAATTTCATACGATTACACCATTAAATGTCACCACCCTTGTTATCATTGTAAAATAACTATCGACATAATAATTCTTTCCAATACAATAGACTTAATAATAATTCTTCTCTATATAAAACAAATAATCATTAAAAAAGTGCGAATTATTTATTTTAATTGTTAAATATCATTAATTTATTGATGAGAGGATCTTCTGAATCATAACTAAATGGAAAATAGGAATCTCTGATATATGTTCCACCAAAAGTGGAAAGTAATCTGTGGAAGAAATAAAGATGAGACCCAAGTTGGAGCACACTTGCTGCAAAAAGAAGGAAATAAGGAGAGGTTTGTGTGTGTCCCTTGAGTGAAGACATGATACTCATAAGATATATTAGTGTCCATGGCCATGGCCGCTGGATCAATCTCTGTCCAGAATATGCCAAGCTGGTAAGCTATTCTAGATGCACCTATTTTGGATGTTGTTTTTTCCATTTGCTAATGGAATATTTGAAGCTCACAGAATGTATACCTATCTTTAAATATAACTGCTTAGATTTATTGACGATAGATATGCTATTAGCTTCCGCGTGGCATCGCATTGTACATGAAGGAGTGAAGGACGAAGACCTGGAAGGAATTCACGTGCATCGAATAGTTGCACTTCACCAAAGTGTAGGAGTTGCGAGATTAAAGCAAGCAAGCTTTGTAAAGCAATGTGCATGCATATGAGAGCTCAAGATTCAAAAATGGAGTAGAATGGAATTGCTTGGCTTGGCTTAGGCTTTTCATAGATCAAAAGAGGTGGTGTACAAATAGGGGAGTGAATGTGTAACTCCCATGTAAGAGAATATTCCTCCATAATGGAGAAGAGGAGTTACTTTCCCAAATGGGAATGTAACTCCTATGACACACTTACACATATGACAAATTATGTAAGAGAATCTGTCATAACTAAGATGACACCTAGATCCATGTCCACCTAAGTGAGATGACTCACCCGGTGAGGTGGAATAACACTAAATAAGTGAAGAAAAATACCACCTACACCAACACCCCCCCTTCATCGTAACTTAGGATGAGGCGGCAAGTCAGAAAAGAGAAATGGGTCCCGACAAAGCCTGATGAGGTACCCATGTACAAGAAACTCTCAAAAGTGGAGTAAAAGGAGAAAACCCAGTGGGAAAAACTCCCCCCCAAAAGAGAGACAAGTCCACTCTCTAATCTAAGAAAGATGCCAAAGATGGGTCCTAACCACAGACGAGAATATGATCTGTAAAGGTACCCATGTACAAAGAGGAAATCTCTCAGAAAGAAGAAGAAGAGAGAAGAAGAGGGAGACAAGAGGAATGTAGAAGATGCCATGGACGGATCTGAACTCTGCAGCTCTAGGAAGTCTCCCAGAAGAATGTCGATGACGAGATCCTCTGCCTCTGGACTGAAGAAGAGCCATCCACACCGAACTATGTGCCTGCCCTTAGGAAGGACATAAATGATGTGTTGGAATCCATGCCCACTCCACGAAGGAAACTAAAGGCAGCAACACAAAGAACTCTGAGTCTAGTCCACAAAAGTGTGACATAGGTCTAGCAAGTGAGTGCAAAGTAACCGAAGGTAATGTCACATAGTGTAGAACTGTAGAGTGTATGAAGGGTGAACACCTATAGAAAGGATGTCCAACACTGATGTGAAGGTGAACAATACATCCCCCACAACAGAAAATGGATCCACAAGCAAGGGTGGATCAATGAAGGTCTCCAGAAAGTGGAAGTGGTAAGAGTCCCAGAAGGGGCACTCCCAACAATGAGATGATGAACTCCTCTGAAATACCTGTAGATGGATGAGGAACCTGTAGTACATCACAAGTGTACTCTATGAAAAGATGACTAAGGTCAGGCAGATACTCATCCCAATGAGGGGGCTCAACAAACAGAAGAGTTATGTCAGATAGGTATGAGTCATCCAATGAAGGTAAAGGAGTGAAAGGGGCCTCGCACACTAAAGGTGGAAAAGAGGTGGGTGTGATGACTATATGAGACTGAATAGGAGACTGCTCAATATCTGATGAGATGTGGGATGTGTCAACACTCTCTGGAATAGTGAGAGAAGGAGGAGAAGAGTCCTCTGTAGTACTCTCGACATCAGAACTGGGTGCACAATCCTCATCATCAGAAGTAGAACCAAGTGAGTATGTGTCAGTGGAACTATCATCACATGAAGAAGATCTGAGGAGACAATTGAATCAGCATAGCAACAACAATGGTGGCAATAGTATGTGAAGGGTCTCCATAGAGGGACTAAAGAATGCTCCAGACATGGTGGGGAGGATCTGAGTCTGCCACGTGAAACCAGAGAGATCTGGAGACATGCATCATCAAGTGACCAAAAACATGGTCGCAAGTGTCAAGGAAGTCCTCCAGATGATGATGATCAGTGGGTGTAGGAACTGGCCCAAGTAAGAAGGGTGAAAGACCCTCGTGAGTGAAGTAACATGTCCCATGGAAGCACGCCAAGCTGAATAGTTCCCTCTCCCGGTGAGAAGTGGCGGAAGGCTGTAAAGATATCCTACGACGCTCAAGTCTAGAAAGAGCACCCTCCATGATGTGGAATCAAGAAGTGCAAGGTGCACAAAAGCAAGACGTCGGACTTGGCGATAATGCATCTGTGTGTGCAAAAGCCCAAGAGTACTAGTGAACCCCCCCCAGAATGTGGCACTTTATAAAGTAGTGTTTTACAAAATTAATAATGTCATCACGTAATGTGCAAAAAATCATGCAACTTTGACTAAAGAAGCGCTCAAAAATGAGCAACGAGTCAAAAGTTATAGCAAGAAAATGATTCCCGCAACTGATGGAAAATGCCAATAAGCTTTGCAAACTGATTAAAAAAGTGCCTGAAATGGGTGCAAAGGTATCGTGTGGGTACTCGTTGGAAATGGCATCAAATTTTAGCTAGGGTTTGTTTTGCTTGCAGGGGGGATTAGCCTCCTGCCAACCCCGGACCTCACCCTCCATCTTCGACACATGCGAATGAAGGACATAATACAAGCAAATTACCCAAAAATTATTACAATGCCATGAAATAAATGTTTTTCCTTAAAACATTAAAAAAGAGGGATTGTTTTGACCTCCAAACAATTCTAAAAGGGAGAGGACCAAAGCTCTAGTTGATCAACTAAACCTGAAGTTGAAATATCGTTGTTGACAAATATCTCTTGCACCGAGTAAGGTTTGAAAATAGCCATCAAATCAATCAAGTGCTGGACTAGAAGGGTGATACAGATGAGCTGGTCCAGAATGTTGAACGAACATAGTTGGTGTGATGACTAACCACCTGAATAGTGCCAAGTTTGAATATGAAGCTACGTGTTGGGTCAAATGATCCACAAATTGAGCAGGGAACCTGTGAAAACAGTCCACAGAATTCTAACCAATCACATGATAGAAT
Source organism: Taxus chinensis (assembly GCA_019776745.2). NCBI lineage: Eukaryota > Viridiplantae > Streptophyta > Pinopsida > Cupressales > Taxaceae > Taxus > Taxus chinensis. Next base: position 839,576,470 of record CM034147.1, on the reverse strand, counting down.
GAGCCATAATAGAAATGACAATGCAGTGTAGTAGTTTGACAGGAGTCTGGTGGAGAACTATGCTGTGATTTAGTGTTTCCAGTTAATGGTCCAAGGGGGGCCAAGGTTGCACAGAACCATGTCCAGGCTCTAAGTTTTTTCATCTATAACATATTGAGGGATCACATAGTTGAAGATTGATCACCATAACTAGCTGGTGCATATTGCCATGAGCCAAGAAAAAAACCTGAGTCAAGATAACCAGAGTCAAGAAACAAGCCATGTGTGACGTTCAAATACAGAGCTACACCGAAGCCAATAAGATACAAGCCAGGAAAGTTGGAAGCCAAGATGTTCCTCAGGTAGAAATGCAAAGGGAGGTCTCTCAGGATACTAAACCAGAGGCAATGCAAAACCGAGTCGTAGGTGAGCAACCAAGAATGCATAAATAGATGGTGAAGTGCCAATGGAGCAATGGCACTGAGCCAATGACATCCATGCAAAAGGACCAGTGCGGAGAGGCTCTCTCAATGTGAACCAAGTGTCAAACAGAGAAAGAGCTTCAAGTTCACGAAGCTTAATGTTATAATGGGCAGACCCATAACCAACCTTTGAACCAAGTCACCAAACAATGAGCTTATGCATAACCTAGAGCCACTTCAACCTATAACCAAGCAAGGAGCACAAAAATTAAACCACTAAAAATGATACCAAAGAATCTCAAAATATGCAAGTAAAGCACATGCAAAAGAGAGAGCTTGCACAAGCAACTACACATTGGAGCAACAATGGTGAGCAATGTGATTCCAGTCCCCTCAGCTCTATACCATGAAGGAGTGAAGGACAAGACCTGGAAGGAATTCACGTGCATCAAATAGTTGCACTTCACCAAAGTGTAGGAGTTGTGAGATTAAAGCAAGCAAGCTTTGTAAAGCAATGTGCATGCATATGAGAGCTCAAGATTCAAAAATGGAGTAGAATGGAATTGCTTGGCTTGGCTTAGGCTTGTCATAGATCAAAAGAGGTGAGTACAAATAGGGGAGTGAATGTGTAACTCCCATGTAAGAGAATATTCCTCCATAATGGAGAAGAGGAGTTACTTTCCCAAATGGGAATGTAACTCCTATGACACACTTACACATATGACAAATTCTGTAAGAGAATCTGTCATAACTAAGATGACACCTAGATCCATGTCCACCTAAGTGAGATGACTCACCCGGTGAGGTGGAATAACACTAAATAAGTGAAGAAAAATACCACCTACACCAACAGAAGCATCAGATGACGATAAAGTATTATTAGTAACACATCCCAAAATCATGTTCAAAAAATACATCATTATCATCTCACATAAATCATAGAATGAAATTTAGCTGATACATAGGATGACATTATTTATATTCCAAGGACTTCAGTCTTTCTTCCTTTGAAACTTTCCATTTTGAAAGTATTTTTCACTTCTTCATCTTTTCATAGCGCTCATATGTAAATGGAAGAAAATATTCTTAGAATCCAATCATCAATTAATTTACTCAAGAGAGATAGCCACAAATGTTAACCCCATTGTTTCCCTTTGTTCAATTATCAACTGCAGGGGTTTGGAAAGAGTCAAACCTTGTGATTTATGTATTAGTCATAATGCCCAAGCCAACTATAAGGGTAATTGGTGTGTGCATTCCCCTTTGTATTGGTGTATTTGGGATGGTACCATGGAGTTTTATATCTTCAAATTATTCCGAAGTAATTATCAAATTAAAGCACATACTTTAGGGTGAGCATCAAAATCACCAACTCGATGCTTGAATTTCAGTAGCTTTGGACCCTGTCTCACAAAAGCTGACATAACAATTAAAATACACCTCATGGAAACCTAATTGTTTTCCCAAATCACCATGAAAAATCCTTAAAAAATATATCCAATCATCATAATTTAATCACCATTCCTCAAACTCTCCATCTTATCTCATTTGCATATCCTTACCTTAATCTCGCTAAATCATCAATAGGTACACATCTGAATCAACATATCGGCATCACACACAACATCATCTGACCATAATCCATCATCATATTTATCATTAATGTGGTTTTTAATCAATGAGAACACATATAGGACCACATGCCATCATCGTTCATTGTGCAGGATTTTGTGAGGATTTGACACTCTTATTAGGTATGTTCACTATCTAGAGTGCGAGCCAATAAGAAAAATCCGTGCACTTTGTAGTGTCAGATTTTTCTTTTACCATGACTGGTTACTACAAAAAATGATCTGATGAGAGTGCTCCATGCTCTTTGTAGTGTCATACTATGTATTTTCTAGCTTGTGTAAAAGTAAAAAAATGTGAGGTAGTGAGAAGGCTCTGCACGTATTATGGATTTTACATTGTCATACTAGATTTTCCTTCATCTATTTACTTTATTTTATTTACAAATTTTAGGTGGACCTGAAAATCTATTAAATTTGATTCAGTCCTTGGAATTGAATTTTGGGGAATGGTTTTTTCTAGGAAGCATCTAGAAGTATGAGATATTTGTGGGTTGGGTAGTTTAAGCATGTGTCTCCATTTTTTCCACACATTTACTTTTAATTATATCTCCCCACTACTTTTCACCTGCACTTGAGTTGTTTTTGTGTTTAATTATACAATTTCTTTCAATCCCAGGACTTCGAGTTCAAGAGACAGTTTTTTTAAAAAGTTCCCGATATCATGATACATGTCTCCTCCTTTTTCCATGTGGGTTTTAAAATTTTAGTGGACCCTATGGAAATTACTCGATTCTTTTAAATTTAGTGGGTCTTCTAAAGTTAAAGAGGTCCTTTTAATGTAAAGGGATCAAGTTCATTATAATAGGTTATCCAAATAGATATCTATGGGGGGTAAATTTTGTATAAGATTTTAATGACTCATGAGGTAATCTTCCTACTAGATTGAAGAATCAGTGGCCTTGAGAATCCAATGGGCATGAATTTGAGATTAAAAACTTGAAATTGATCAAAAATTTGATATTTCTTACCCCTGAGCATGTATAAATCACTGCATAGACTTATCTGATATGGAACTTCCTTGGTCTTCTCTTGAAGTTGATTTTGGGAGTTTTTGACTGAACTTACACACTATCCCAAAATATGATTTTTTATACCAAGGAAAGAGCATTGAGAATTTGAATCCACTAGATATTTTTAGGCTGAGTGGTTGAATTTTTACACTTCCCTAAAATATGATTTTACTTATAGAACATGCTATGTATTGGAGCGTACAACAAACATAAATTCCAAAAAAACCATGTACAAAATGAAAAATTCATACATGCCATAAATGGAAACATGCAAAGTGTGCACAAGCACTTGTTTAAAAAAACAAACCTACCTACCCCACTCTAACCATAGGTAAAGGAAGTTAAACAAAATCTATAACAAGTTGGGCTAAGTAACTTCCTCTCCTTAAAATATGTGGTTATGCAAATAATTTTGTAATAAACATGGCCTTTAATGAGAGTGGAAAATTGTCTTGAAGTTGATCCCCCCCTATTACTCAAAGTATCAACAAAAAATAAAATGAATACCTCCTAAAGTTTTTATTCATTTGGTTGAAGTTGTGATAACCACTTTTTGATGCTTTGAATATCATCAACATGCTCTGAAGTGAGCATGACTGGTGGAAACTCTTATTTAGGCTCCAAATAGCTAGATATCTAATTGGGCATGGACATGTTATTTTTATTTTCCCATTTTCTTTGCAGTTAGCTCCACAATTGGAGTTTCTATAGACACATTCCCCTTCACGGAGACTATTTGCAAGATGATTAAGACTATGTTTTGCTTCTTCTAAAAAAAAACTCCCTTTTCTCCTTCTGATCCACATTCTCCTCCTCAAGCAAGAATTTTGATAATTAAAAATTTTCCTCCTCTAATTTATCAATTATAGCATCTGAATATATTTCTGGTGGATCTCTAAAATCACCCAAAAGTGAAGTAAGTTCTAAACATGCAAAATAAAGAGGGTCACTACATTTAGTCAAAAAAAAAAAATCTTGCTTAAAACTTATTCTTCGTACACATGAAGATGAATTTGATCTTTGTTTATGATTTCTACCTCTATTTTCTCTATTGGTATTTCCTCTCTAGCATATTCCTCAATGAAAATTGTAGTAATTTATCTAAATATGTTATAATAATTAGTCCATTCCTCAACAAATATGCTATGGCTGTATATAATGGATTGCACATCAACTATTTTTGTGAAGTGAGGGATAGGTTGAGTTTGTAGGGTGTCAATTCATGGAGGAGGTATACAAATTTATGTTCAAGGGGATTATAGTTTGGAAGGAAAGAGGTTGGATAAATTAATCTGATATAGAAGGGAAGGAGATGGTGAACAATAATCCTCAAGAAAAGCAGGCAAAAATATAAGAACATGGAATTTTGGCTAAGAAGGTATAGGTTAGAAGGAACGAATGGGAGGGATTAGTGATGGTAGTGATGGATTTACCCATCGATAGTGTTACCTATAACTATATTAGTGAGTCTCCATTGCTTCAACCCACTTTTTTATTTGGGGTTTCATTTTAGCTATAAAACATATCTTTTGCTGAGGGCTGAAAAAGATTAGCATAAGACCAACCCATGGATAAGGTACCTTAACACCAATTTTACATGCCTTTATTATAAATGTAGCCTTGATATACACCATGCTTTCCTCCATTTCTTTAATTTTACTCTAGAAATCAACATCGACCATGAAATTTTTACCATCACCTATATAACCTTGCTCTTGCTAAAAATTTTTGTTAAAAGAGTAACCATATGGATTAGTGAAAAATTATTTATATGAATATTCATTACGATAGGGTTCATAGAACTAATTTGGAGGAGGATTTTGACAATATGGGGATGGATGGGGATGGAGGGAAATAGTATTTCTCTTGGAAATCAGGATATCCAATGAGAGAATGAATTAATGATTGCACAAATTCATAAAATAGTGAAATGAGATGAAATAGGCACCTCGAGAATGGAAACCTAGGACAAAAGAATGAAGGGAAAGATATGTAACTCATAAAAATGGGTATGTTAGTAGCATCCAGTGGAGTTGTCAAATGTCTCCTGATTACATTACCTCAAAAGGCTAGTCAATATCACCAAGAACACATAAAACTTGGTGAATTGAACTTGTAGAGAACTTCAAAATTAACCCTAAATTGGGTGCTCACCAAAACTGTTAACACCAAGGTTTAAGACCACTCTTACTATGTGACCTTTATCATGAGAAATCCCTGGTTTTTATCAAATATGTAGAATTCCTTCATAGTTGCGTATACTTGCATACATCTGATATATACCTCCGATAGAAGGAACTGGACTTCCAAGCATACATGTTACTAGATAATAAACTACTCCTAAAGATAAAAGTAAAAATATCTAGGAATCCTAATCTAACAATCCAAGGGACCCAAGGTTAGAAGGAGATGTATAGAAAATGGAAATTCAAACATGCCACAATACAAACCCATTGTATTAATCTGCCATTGTATCACAGTAGCCAACATACATCATGAAGAAGGATAATATGCAAGTAGGAAACATCGAAAATAACAACATTCTAACCCTAGAATAGACTCTGCTCAAGAAAACTTAAACATATTATATTAGGGTAGAAAATAGCCACAAAAACCTGATATTTCATATGAATTAAAGTGTGAAATGTACATCACATCAATTGACAAAAATTGTAAAAGAATGAAATTTACATTGCATAGATGACATTATTTATCTTCTAAGGACTTCAATCTTTCTTCCTCAACTTTCCATTTTGAAAGTAGTTTTCCTTTCTTCATTTTTTCATAGCATTCATATGTAAATGGAAGAAATATTCTTAGACCTTCCAATTAATTTACTCAAGAGATAGCCACAAATGTTAACCTCATTGTTTCCCCTTGTTCAATGTCAATTATATCTTTAGAAAGAGTCAAACCTTGTTATTTATGTATTGTCAAATCCCAAACCAACTGTAAGGGTAATTGGTGTGTGCATCCCCTTTGTATTGGTGTAATTGGGATTGTACGTGGAGTTTTATCTTTAAATGGTATTTTGAATTAATTATCAAATTAAACCATTACATATGTTGTTGATTCTGGTGGGACCACTTTCAATTTTCTATATTATGTTTGAATATATTATAGAGCTCCATTTACAAGACCTACTTCTATCCAAAGATTGAATGTTAACATGGCCCTCACATCATTAGAAATTAATAACTCAACATCAAGTTCATCATTTGACTCCTATCAGTATGTTTTCGGTACCTATTGTAGTTGAAATGCTAGGTACAATAGGTCTTTTCAATGAGTGTAATTTTCTTTTGTTATGGTTATTCACATTACTCTTTGTGGTAAATAGATGAATGCTACTATTGAATTCTTCATTGCTAGGTTGGTTTGGGTCTAGTATTTTTCTACTCGTCAGTAACTTCCAATCATCAATTTTCAGATTCACATCTTTGATATTCGTGAGAAGTTTTTGAAACCATTTTTGTTCTCGGATTTCTCTGATCTAGAAAATAACCAAGGTGGCAATTCTAATGGGGCAACTTCCAAGACTCATAACTTTTGCACCATAGCTCCGATTGACTCCTATTAATATGTGTCTAAAATTTTGGAACATGTAGAATATGGTGAAAGGGTGTGAAACATTGTTTGACAAATTTTGACCATGAAATCCTCTTCTAAATTCCTCAAATTGCAATTTTTGTAGTGTTGGCTAAAAATATTAATTTCACAAAGAAGTTGCATATGTAATTCACAGAAGGTGAATCACCTCATCTCCCTCGAGATTGGTGACCTTCCACATTATTATAGATGCCTTTTCATATTTCTAAAATTAGTATATAAGTAGATGTAACCCGCAAGGGAAAGACAAACATCTCCTTACAGAGATAGTTATTGTAATCACAATCTTTTGAGAAATATACATCTCTTTTTAGAGATAACTTTTCTATTTACATGTGGCACAATTGTTGTTCTATCCTTTAATCCCAAAACCCCAAAGTTTTGGATTAGTGGTATTAGAGAGAAGTTGTCTTGAGAGTGTATGATTCACAAGATGAGGTTGGGATATAAGAATCTTGGGTGGTCCAGACAAGATCCTTAAAAATATTTGACTACTCATTACAGGAGACCTCAAATGGAAGAGAAAAATGAGACAAATGATCCTCTCAAGAAAATGGTGAATTAAGCTCTCATGGAGAAAAAAGAGAACATGTTAGAACAATTCTCCTAGATCCTTCAACAACTACAAATGGGAAATCATGCATCCTCCTCTGTGATCCAACCCTTCAGTGCCCCAACACCCTTCAAAGTTCAAGTAAATTTTGATATTCCTAATTTTTAGGGTAAAATAAATTTTGATTCAATAGAAATATGGTTGGACCAATTATCCTCCTATTTTTCAGCCAATAAATTCATTGATAAAGAGAAGATAACATTTTTTCTCTTGAAATTCTCACTTTCTTCCAAAAATTGGTGGGGGGAGTACAAGAATGGAGTCAATAGGGATGAATTGGGCATTGCAAAGGAGTGAACATGGGATGATTTTTTCGATGTCATAAAGGAATAATACTACCCAATCGAAGCCTATGATGATCTATACATATAGTGGCAATAACTCCTCCAAGGTAAAGACCATCCAGTTCAAGATTATACTGATAATTTTCATTCTCTATCTGCAATATTGGGCATTCAAGACATAAAACAACATAAGATCCTCAAATATTGTAGTGACCTATAATGGTACATACAGGGGTGGTGAGGCGTAAAATTTTGTGATCAAGATTGAACAAAATCATACAAAGAGAAATACATAGAACCGACCTCTGAGGGGGGGAAGGCTAGACCTGAGGTCAGGGTTGGAAACAGAAGGAGACAAGGAAATAATACACAGAAGGAGAATACATGGAAGTGGTATGACATCCACAATAATAATCTTCATTTTAAGGAAAATTTTTGAGCCATCAAGTCCTTACTCACCAAGTCTTCATCTTCAACACCCACTGCTCCACCGGTAACATACCCCGAGGTTAGAGATGAAGAAGATGAAATTGTAGATGTTGAACTGGACATGATCAATGTCACTTTACAAGTCAAGAAGATGCATGAGAAGGAAAGGCTATTTCTCTCTAAGCTTTGGGTAAAGGGTAAGCCTCTACATTTTATTCTTGATAGTGGAAGTCAACAAAATGTAATTTATGCCGATGTTTTGAAAATTCTGAACCTTCCTGTAAATCCACATCCCCAACCATATATTATCAGGCGGTTGATCCCATGAATATATCTCCATGTCACAAAACAATTTATCCTCCCGTATGCAATCAAACCATTCCATGATGAAGTCCTATGTGATGTTGTTCCATTGGATGTTTGTGATGTGCTCTTGGGCTAGCTATCTATGTGGGATAGACATGGCATCTACGAGTCACGACCTCGAAGGGTCACCATTACCTTTGGGATTTGGTGTTATCAAATACCCAAGGTCATTCCCTCCAAATTTGTTTCCCTCATCAATTCCAAGCAATGTAAGAAGCTAGTGGAGAAAACAAAGCAATTCATCATTTTGATGATCATGCCAAAAACTACCAAGAAAGTTATTGTGACCACCTTGAACACACATTTAGTGCAATAAAAGAAGCAGATAGACCAAATCTTAGCTGAGTATGATGATATATTCTAGTCACCCACATGAGTGCCACTTCAGTGTAATGTAAAACATGTTATTGATTTGATCATGGGTTCTCCTTTACCCAACAACCCTATGTATTGTAGGTCAGTCCTTAAAAATGACAAGATCAAGAGGCATCTCCAAGAATTGATTTAAAAGGGGCACATTAGGCTAAGATATTCACCCTATGGAAGTCCAATTGTCTCGACACCAAATAAAGATGGAACATGGATACTTTGCATTGACTATCAGGCCTTGAATAAACTAAATGTGAAGAATTGCTACCCCCTTCCAAGGATTGATGATTTGCTGGAAAAACTCTACAATGCAGAATTCTTCACCAAAATTGATCTCAAATCTGGCTATCACCATATTCCCACCAAACCCACAGATGTCTAAAAGGTTGCATTTAAGTCTTGGGAAGGTTTATTCGAATGGTTGGTCATTCCCTTCAGACTAACTAATGCTCATGCAACATTCATGAGGATGATGGATGACATCTTGTGGCCCTACACCAATTCCTACGTCGTTGTCTACTTAGATGATATACTCCTTTATGGTCAAACATGGGAGAAACATCTACAACAGGTTTGAGAAGTACTTAAAACCATTTGAAAGTATTGGAGTATGCAAATATATACAAATGAAAATTTGGGATGAGGAAGGTCTAGTACCTTGGGTACGTTGTGGAAGAATAAGGAGTCCATGTTGACCCAAAGAAGATCTAGGTTATTCAAAAATGGCCTATTCCAAAGACTCTTACAGAACTCCGTAGCTTCTTGAGTCTTGCCAATTTCTACCACCGATTATTCAAAAATGGCCTACGGGTAAATGCACCAAGTTGGGGGGCCAAAAGGGGGTTTTAAGTGGACGCATTTCTCTAAAAAAATTTAAAAAAACTTCAACTTGTATGAGTTTTTCGAAATAGTTACACTAAAAATTGGAAGATGTTGTAGAAATATGAATCGTAAAATTTTGAATCTAGTTTCTAAGGTACTAAATTTTATTGAAAACAGATAAGTTTAAGTGGGTCAAACAATTAAAATACTAATAGATGCTCCTATTTTTGTTAAAAAACATAATAGAGTGACTTTTGTGCCCCCCACTATTTTTTGAGCACCATTTAGTATTTTTGAAAACCCTTTGGTAGAAAGATATCTAGGAGCATCTAGTTTGATCTCCATTTTTTTTATATTTTTATAGCGAATATTTTTTCATTTATGATTTTTCTAGTACAGAAATTTTATGTTTTGAAAAATAATGGAGCTTTGACCGTGTCCCCCCTAACTACCTAAAAAAATATCGAAAATTAGAAAAAAAAATTAATATGTGTAGAATTATGCCTAGTTTGGGCTAGTATATTTTTTAAAAAATATTGACACCCAAAAAAAGATACACCATGAAAGATAGACATATTTACACTTCAAAAAATAGCTATAAAAATGCATAGTTAGAAAATAAATAATATGGAAACCTTATATTAGTCAAAAAAATTGAAAAATTATATTTTTAGAAAGAAGAAACTCTGCTCTACGTCATGGTATAATTTTTGTAAAATAGATCGGTTGTTTTATTTTGATTTATCATAGAGGAAGTGGCATTTTTATATTTTCTTGCAAAAACACGTTGTTTGTTGTGTTTGTACAAGTCCATGCCTCAGGCTTGGGGATCCAAACTGGATTTCAAGCCTTGAGGCATGGCTTGGAAAAAGAGAGAATACAAAATGCGTACGCATTTTTTTTTGTTTATATATTGTGGCCCCCCAACGTCTCTTTCATCTCTTTCGCAAGAATTCTGCAAACATTCTGTTTTATCTGCAATTTTCTCTACATTCTTGCATGCTTTTTTAGTAGTTCATTTTGTCCCCTACCCCACGAGTTGATTTTTTCTAATCATGGGCGATAAAAATCAAGCTAAGGACAAGAGGAAAGTCAAGAACAAGACACCGGAGCAATTGGAAGAGAAGAGAATAAATAAATTGAAGAGAATGCAAAAACTTCGAGCAGGACAAGGTACATCCGCTATATCAAATGTAGCTAATGTATTAGAAAATGGGGATGAAATACATAATAAAAATGAAGAGAATAATTATTTTGCAACGAATAATGATTTTTCAATGAATAATGATATTGAATTGAATGATAATGTTGGTATGTATGAAAAAATTGATATGAATCTAATTATTGAACTCTTACCTGAGAATCGAAATGTTAACCCCGAAATTTTTATGAAAACACTGAATGAAGAAAGTAACCTTGTAAATGGATCTTCACCTCTAAGAACACCTCCTTCCATTTTGCGAAGAAAATGAATTCACTTAATTGAAATTGATGAAAACATTATAAAACCAATGCCTAACAAAATGTCTAAAAGAAATGCGAAAAGAACAGCTAGTGGAATTTGGGATAATTACTTTGAGAATTTAAATGATACACAAAGATGTCAATTATTTGTTACATTGATGAAATTAATTAAGATGAGACCTATAATGAAGACCCTGGGGTTAAGAACATCTAATGTTGTTGATCAAAATACATCAATTGTTGAAAACATACATAAAGCATACCAAACTGTAGGTGGCAAAAGATACACCAAAGATAATAAAGCTACACGGAGTGCACTTACTAATTGTATAATAAGTGATAAAACAATTAATAAACGATTGACTAGAAAAACAAGCAGTGCTTTGAATCTAAACAAAAAAACATTAATGAAAGCAATAAAGAGACGTAAACGTCTTGATTCAGTCACTAACACTGACTATTAGGCTTTCTCTAGTAGACTTCCACGAAAATGCAAGAATACATTTGATACTCTAAAAGAATTAATTGTAAAATTTTGGAATGAGAACACAAGGGTGTCACCGAATAGAAGAGATATAGTAAAAAGAATAATAGGTTCTCATAATTGTGAATTGTGTGTAAAACATTTCTTAGATATGACTCAAATAGAATTGTTCTCTAAGTTTAAAAATGAAAATCTACAAATTAACATTAACCAAAGGTTCTTTGAAATGAGCAAACCCTTTTATGTGAAAATCAATCACTCATGTACCACTTGTTGTTGCAGGCATCATGTTGAATTTTCAATGCATTATGATATTTTTTGTCAAATACGTCGTGTTTTGCATACTAACATCATGTTGCAAGAGTGTGGATTAAATGTCCCACAAAAATCTTCGAGGGAATTTATTTCGACAATATTTTACAAAAAATCAACAAGATAATTTTTTATAACAAAGCATGTTTAGATGGAATGTGCAATGTATGCGGTGGCTTGCCAAATCTGAAAAGTTGTATCTCTGAGGAGAGTACATATTCAATAGGAAAATAATTGGTTGATTTCACCAAATATAAATCAGTAGCATATCAATAAAAAGATGGAAAATAATCTAAGAGGTGTGAGCTTGTTAGAAAACAATTACATGTATCAGAATATATGGTCAAATTCGGAGAGAATTTTTTTTATGAGTATGTAAGGCACACACATAGAGCTTGATGGTTGGATGAAAAATTCAAGTTAAGCAAGGACACATTCCCACTTGGTACCATTGTTTCAGTAGTTGACTTTGTAGAGAATTACACATTACAGCCACAAATGAAGGTTCAGTCTCAATATTATAACTCAATGCAAGTTTCTATTTTTGTGCATATAGCATTCATGCACTCTTCTAAAAGTACTGAGCAAGATAGAAAAATATTAAGAGAGTATCATTTCTACATCATTGATTATCAGACACATTCTACAGAATATGTACAAGGGTGTTTTCAGGTGTTTTATGTGAACTTGAATGAGAGGAACATTAGTTTCGATCAACATTATATTTGGTCGGACAACTGCACATCACAATTCAAGAATGCACGGATGTTTTATTGGCTAAGAAGGATGCATAAAGAAACAAATGTATAACATATCTGGAGTTTTTACTGAGGCAGGGCATGGAAAAGGAGAGCATGATGGTGCAGGAGCATGTGTGAAAAGAGCACTTACAAGAGAAGAGTTAAAGTTCAAGGATGGTGCTGAATTTACAGATGCAAAAAACATTGTTGATTGTTGTGTCAAAAATATGGGCCATGAATCTCAAGAAAGATCAATGGTTCATATATATTTTTGGTTGATAGAGAAACAACATCTAGAAAAATTTGAAAATTGTATGACAGTTACATGATCAAGTGATATGCACTCATTCTGTAGTTCAGATGCAAATGCTTGGACTATTTATATTAGGTGCATGACATGTTTTTGTATATCATGCATTTATTTGTGTGGAATGAATGTGAGTCACAACAGTGGGTAGATGAATGGACTTATAGACCTCTAATTCCACTTGACGCACATCAAGTTCCATGAGCATTACAACTCACAAGGTCTTCGGATCAAATGACAACATTACCTGACTTTGAACAAGTATCTGATTTAGTGCAACAAGGTACATACATATATGTACATGCCATGTTTTAGATTTATAAATTATTAAATGGTCAACTCTTAATTTATTTTTAAATTGACTGAATAGTTTTACTTTGTGATACATAGGGCACGTTTTTGCAGTTTTGCAGTTATTGCGACAAAATTTAACGAAGAGTGAATATACTACTTCTTGTCTCATTGTGTAGAGGGGAAAAAAATTGACTTCCACAGTCATTGATGGTGAAGACCTTGAGTATTCCACTAGGTTAGGGGTAGTCACTAGAACTTGGCTTTGACGATATCCTATCAAAAAATCAAACATTTGGTTGTTTGAAGACTATAAAGTACATCGGAAGATACTTTACTATTCACATTTGGTCCTTACAAAAAATATTAAGTTGATCAAATATCGAGGTCAGCCATCAAACAAGAATCTGTGGAAGGTTCGTGAATCAGATCATGAAACAATTCTTGCTACTGTCAAGAATAGAGTTGATCCTTGTGGTGCATTGGATTGAATTTACAAAGGTATGTTCTTCATGAATTTAATTTGAATATTTACTTAAATTATTTTGTTTAAATTTTGTATGATTTAAAATTCTATTTAATTGCTTACTAACATGTTAATTTAGGTTAGTGGTGCCAAAAAAGCTTCCACCTTTACATGGTTGACACTGTCAGTATAGAATTTATTATTTTCGAAGCAAAGTGAAGCTAAGAGAAATTAAATATTAGAAAGGAACAACAAACAAAAATTATCATTTCACCACATATATTACAAAAATATCTTATTAAAATTCTCATTTCACCACCTATATTATATGAACCACCTATATTATTCAGGTGATTGGTAATGGACAACCTTACACTGACTCAGACTGCAGTATTTTACGCGTTTACAAATAGTAGGACAATGAGAGAACCAAATGGAGATGGAGAAAACCACGAGAGAATTTCATATAGGGCCCCGACATGGAGGTATAGGATCTGACGATACGTTTCTAAGTGTCATAGAGTCCAAGAAATCACCCATCGAAGATATAGCGTGTTTTGGCCTCGTGGCTCTTAAGGGACTACGCCTAGATGAGGTAGCCCGAAAGCACGAGTAGCATAGGGAACAAAAAAAAAACCTCCACTAGCATTCACCTAGCCACCCCAATGTGTTGGTGTAGTTGGTTTGCTCCCACGAGCTTTTATTTGTAAACTATAGCATCTGACAGTCGTACACTGACTCAGATTGTAGTATTTCATGCGTTTGTAAACAATAGAACATCGAGAGAACCGAATGGAGATGGAGAAAATCACAAGAGGATTTCGTAGAGGGCCCCAACATGGAGGTCTCAGATCTAACGAGACATCTCTAGGTGCCACAGAGTCCAAGAAATCACTTGTCGAAGATATAGTGTGTTTTGGCCTTAGGGATTTTAAGGGACTACGCCCGGATGAGGTAGCCCGAAAGCACGGGGAGCGTAGGGAACCAAAAAAAAGCCTCCACTATCATTCACCTAGCCACCCCGATGTGTTGGTGTAGTTGGTTCAGTCCCACGAGATTCTGTTTGCAAACTATATCGTCTGACAGCCCTAGACTGAGTCAGACTGCAGTATTTCGTGTATTTGCAAACAATAAGATAGTGAGAGAACCGAATAGAGATGGAGAAAACTGCGAGAGGATTTCGTAGAGAGCCCCAATGTGGAGGTCTCGAATCTAACGAGACGTTTCTAGGTGCCACAGAGTCTGAGAAATCACCCGTCAAATATATAACGTGTTTTGGCCTCAAGGCTCTTAAGAGACTACATCCGAACAAGGTAGCCCGAAAGCAAGGGGAGTGTAGGGAACCAAAACAAAGCCTCCACTAGCATTCACCTGGCCACTCCGACATGTTGGCGTAGTTATTTTGGTCCCACAAGTTACTGTTTGTAAAATACAACATCTAGCAGCCTTACACTGACTTAAACTATATTATTACACGCGTTTGCAAACAATAGGACAACGAGAGAACCGAATGGAGATGGATAAAACCACGATAGGATTTCGTAGAGGGCCCCAATATGGAGATCTTATATCTGACGAGACATCCCTAGGTGCCACAGAGTCTAAGAAATCACCCATCGAAGATATAGCGTGTTTTGGCCTCAGGGCTCTTAAGGGACTACGCCCGAACGAGGTAGACCGAAAGCATGGGTAGCGTAGGGAACCAAAACAAAGCATC
This sequence comes from Taxus chinensis, assembly GCA_019776745.2. Lineage (NCBI taxonomy): Eukaryota > Viridiplantae > Streptophyta > Pinopsida > Cupressales > Taxaceae > Taxus > Taxus chinensis. The sequence goes on along the minus strand of CM034147.1, from coordinate 839,561,155 downwards.
CACTAGCATTCACCAGGGCATCCATACATTTTGGCCCAGACGGTTTGGTCCGACAAGCTATCGTTTACAAAATACAACATCTAGCAGCCTTATACTGACTCAGACTACACTATTTTGCGTGTTTACAAATAATATGACATCGAGAGAACCGAATGGAGATGGAGAAAACCACGAGAGGTTTTTGTAGAGGGCTTCAACATGGAGGTTTCGTATCTGATGAGACATCTCTAGGTGCCACAGAGTCTGATAAATCACATGTCGAAGATATACGGTGTTTTGGTCTCAGGGCTCTTAAGAGACTACGCCTAAACGAGGTAGCCCGAAAGCACGAGGAGCGTAGGGAACCAAAAGAAAGCCTCCACTACCGTTCACCAAGCCATTTGAACATGTTGGCCCAAAAGGTTCGGTCCCACAAGCTACTGTTTGTAAAATACAGTGTCTAGCAACCTTACATTGACTCAAACTACACTATTTCGCACGTTTGCAAACAATAGGACAATGAGAGTACCGAATAGAGATGGAGAAAACTGCGAGAGGCTTTCGTAGAGGGCCTCGACGTGGAGGTCTTGGATCTGACGAGACATTTTTAGCTGCCATGGAGTCTGATAAATCACCTGTCAAAGATATATCATGTTTTGGCCTCAGAGCTCTTAAGGGACAACATCGGGACGAGGTAGCCCGAAAGCACGGTTGGAGGAAACCACCAATGTTCAATGATTTTGCCACAGGATGCAACTATGTAGACTATGAACTTATTTTTTTTTGGGAGACCACCAATGTTCCAACTGTTCATTTTGAAAGAATGAATATCTTCAATTAAATAGAGAATGAAGAGCCTGGATTTTTTTGGACATTACAAAAGGTTGTTTGTGCCCAAAAAAAGCCGAAGGGCATATAAATTTTCAGTCTTCAACTTTAGATGAAAATGAAAATTGTGAAGAAAAATAATTAGGTGAAGATGTCACTATGATTCAAGAAGAAATGCCTCCTGAAAGTCATAAAGATACAATTTGATTACCTAAAAACATCTAGAAGAACTTAAAGAGAAGATACAAGCAAAAGAAAAGGAACAATGGGAAGCGTGGAAAGATCAAAACTTAACTGGAATGGAAGATCTATGTGATGTTTTCAATAGAATCATGGATAATCTTAAGGACAACATGCCAAGTTGATTATTTTTATTAATCTCAGTTGCTTCAACTTCACAAATCAAACCAGGTAGTTCTAAAAGCAGCATACTAGCAAGAAAAACTACAATGAAGTATTGATAATCGAGCCTGAAACTCGTTTAGAATTGTAATTTATTTTTTGATTGAGCATTCACCCATAGTTTCTTTTTTGAAGGAAAAAATTCATTTTATATGTGAGAAATAGAATGTTGATTTAGTCTATTACTCTGACTATTTAGGTTAGATTTCTGTAGTTCGTTCAATG